>ONZH01014536.1:0-77644 GCA_900303285.1 Rhinella marina
TGAAAGTTCTTTTAAGGATGATATTGTTTTCTCTGGAGAAGAGGATGATTATTTATTGTTGTGTGCCGCAGGGCTGATGAAGAGGCTTTGCAATAAGAGAGAATCTCTTTGTACAAAATCGAAAGAAGGCATTAACGACTATTCCATTACATTAAATTCTTTTAGATCACACTCCAATTTCACCAAATCTGATTGTATGATCGCCAACAGGGTACTCCAGCATGAAAAAGAAACTGTACAGAAACAAAAAAAAAAAAACCCTCTAAACTCAGTTGTGACCATCTTGATAGCATCGAGTTTTGGCTGAAGAAAGATGACCCAATCATCGACTTTCTCACCACTGTAACTAGGCCAAAGGGTCTAACAACTAGCAATGATTGATGACCCAAAATGATCCAGATCTTCACTGCTATGTACCCCACTTTGATTCACCCCACTCACCTAGGCATCAAACTCCATGCCATACAATTTCCTTGCAGATTTGCAGGGTTTGATATACCGTATGGATGGATGTCCCTTCCAGTTCATGACACAATGAGGGAGATTCATCAAAACTGGTGCGAAGGAAAACTGGCTAAGTTGCCCACAGCAACCAATCAGATTTCACCTTTCATTTTCCAAAGGAGCAAGGCAGAATCTGATTGGTTGATATGGGCAACTAAACCAGTATTCCTTTGCATCAGTTTTGATAAATCTGCCCCCTAGTACCGCAAGAGCTCAGATACCAATGGGTCATGCACTCATTACTATACATTATAGCAGCATTTCAGACCCTGTTGCACCCAACAACATCAGCTACTAGTCAGTGTCATTTTCTACCACTTTCTGGGGTAATCATCCAAATAGCAACGTATGCTCTGAGACAGTACCCAGGGATCACAATTTTGACCAACCAGGATAGTTCCAACTTTGACCCCAGATACAGTAGTATGTAACCTCACCCTGCAGGGAGTCCCTCTTGTCTCTCAAGATGAATTTTAAGGGTGAATGATCTTTTCAGACGGCAGGAGGGAGGAGAACAATGGGAACAAAAGTGTAAAAATAGGCATTTTTTCTCTGATAACATAAAGTTTCTCGTATTTGCTTTTACTATATAGCTTTATGCAAAGTTTGTGAAAGTACAGCAACCATTTACATACAAATTTACATCTATTATCACCAGTGAATTGGTCTCCAATTTTATCCAGAAACCTGCAGTGAGTTCAGATACAAAAAAGATGTGATTATGTGTGCTATGAGCGCTTTGACAACAAGGAATAACAGTCAATTTTCATTTTTTCATTTTTCTTTTTCCTTCCCCCCTTCCATGAGCCGTAACTCTTTTACTTTTCAGTTCATATAGTTGTATCAGGACTTTTTACTTTCTAATAGCACCATTTCATATTCCATACAATGTATACAAAGAATCTGGAAGAAAATTATTACTGGGGATAAAATTTGGAAAAAAATGCTGTTTTATGGTTTTTGTATTTACAGAGTTCGTTGAGTCGTAAAAACATCATGTTTAATGTATTCTGTTGGTTGGTGCAATTAGAGCGATACCATATTTGTATAGTTTTTGTTATGTTTTAATGCTTAAAAAGACAGAAAAAAAACATTCAGCCTTTTGAAATTTTTTTCCATTATGATGTTCACTGTATGGGATAAATACTTTTATTTTCATAATTTGGGAATTTTTGGATGGCAATACTAATGATGATTATTTTTTTAGTGTTTATTTTCATATGTAATTTGGGAAAGTGGTGGGAAATGTGAATTTTTATTTAATTTTTTTATACTTTTAAAAACTTTTTTTAATTACATTTTTAGTTCCCTTTAGGGGGCCTGAGCATGAAATTGTTAGATCACACCATAGCCAGCAATTGGATAGGGGATAACTTTATCTAAATGGAATACCCCTTTAAGCCCAACTACACGCAGTTATATTTGCTGTGGAAGGCATGAGAAGGCTCCTAGCTGCTATAGTAATCAAACACCTACAACTCTTTCATCATGAAAAGGCCATTCAGTCATAGGGACCCTCCTGGTAAATTACCCCTCAGATGCCATGGTTGCAAATCCCTTTGGCATCTGTAGGCAGGGGCGTAACTACCATAGTGGTAGACCATGCGACTGCTGTGGGGCCCAGGGCAAGAGAGGGCCCAGTCTTAGTTCGGATTTTCTCCTCTTGTACTGGAGGTGAAAACTTGGTCAGGACTCTACGCTCTAAAGGAACAACTTTTAGCAAATGAAGCAGTGGAAAAATGGCCCAAGGGTCATTGAAAAGGGTTTAGGCAGAAACCCTTCTGTCCTGTGTGTGGGGCCTGGTTTGATCCTTGATATGGGGCCCTTACTTCTCTATGTATGCCACTGTCCGTATGGTCATGATCGGAGTTATCACTGAACGTAGACACTGCTGGTCGGTAACTGCTGTTCATATATCAATCACTCACCGGCTACGGTGGTCACTTAACTTCTGAGCAGGCTCCATGTTTACAACTCCAACTTCCACTGTATGTGTTTTGTGAATAGGTCGAATGCCCTTTAGCTATAGTCTCCCTCCCTGAAATCTTTAGATACAGTTTCTTGAATAAAGGCACTATCATACCATAACTGATTTATAGGTATATACTTAATTGTAGTGTATAAGGATACAGAATGACTAACAGTAAGACATGTGTGTCTCTTTATAAAATTGTACCTCACACATTAGATGTGACATTTGCTCTTTGTGTAATACAACAAATGACAAATGTTAAAGGTCTGTCAGGTTTGACCTTGTGCACTATACTGCACAGGTGTTACATTTCTCAGTGTAAAGCTTATATTACACCTGAAAATAGCCGTTAAGATCATTGCTAACAAGTGTTTATATAATTGCTCCTTAGCAATGATCTGGCAGTGTAATACTGTAACATAGGGCCTGGCACTGGGCCCCACCAACCCACCAGCACAGCACCAACCCAACAATTCTTGCCACAAAGCACAGCACCATGTGAACAGCTGTCAAATGCTTGTTCATCGTGTAATTGAAATCTTTTAGCATGTTTAAAAAACATCATTTGTCGGCGACAGATTGTGCTGTGTAATCAGCGGGTTTTTTCTGGCTGCCTCTCGGCATGTTTGCTGCGCTGCGGCAGATCTCCATCCAGTCCCCATAATAGTGTATGGGGCCGGGCAGACTTCCAGCAGCATATGTGTACAATGGTAGTACGAATGCTTAATGTCAGTAGTATTTTACAGAATCCACCACTCACAACAGGTGATAGTCACAGAACACCTTCTCCCCCTCCCTGCATAATACCTCTGCATAGATAACAGAGCATATCCACAGTACTCCATTAGAAGTCAGGTTCCAATGATACATGTAGCTGCTGTAAGCATACAATATCTTTGAACACCATTAACAGCAAATAAGGCAACATGGACACTGCTATATTTATGCACAAAAAATAAAAAATAAAACAGCAGAAGCATTATTGTAAAATAAATAAATAAAAAGATTCTTCACTGAAAAGTGAGAAATGTTCTTAATCTAATTCCATTAAATCTTGGCTTTTACAGGTGCAAAGAAAGAACTGTTCTGTAGAGACCTTTTCTCAGCAATCATCTCATTATCATCAAAGGTAGGATTACAATAACACATATAAAATGTCAGATGAAATGCAGAGTATAAAAGTAAATTCCCCTTTAAAAGTGTCCTCTCTGACCCAGGAAGAGGTGCAGCAACGTCTTAAAAATATTAAAATAGACAAATCACCAGGGCCGGATGGCATACACCCCCGTATCCTAAGAGAATTAAGTAATGTAATCGACAGACCCTTATTTCTGATATTTAAGGACTCTATACTGACGGGGAGTGTTCCACAGGATTGGCGCATAGCAAATGTGGTGCCAATATTCAAAAAGGGTCCAAAAACAGAGCCTGGAAACTATAGGCCGGTAAGTTTAACGTCTGTTGTGGGTAAACTGTTTGAAGGTTTTCTGAGAGATGCTATCTTGGAGTACCTCAATGAAAATAAGCAAATAACTCCATATCAGCATGGCTTCATGAGGGATCGGTCATGTCAAACCAATTTAATCAGTTTCTATGAGGAGGTAAGTTCTAGACTTGACCGCGGCGACTCAATGGATGTCGTATATTTGGACTTCTCCAAAGCGTTTGACACTGTACCACATAAAAGGTTAGTATACAAAATGAGAATGCTTGGCCTGGGAGAAAATGTCCGTATGTGGGTAAGTAACTGGCTTAGTGATAGAAAACAGAGGGTGGTTATTAACGGTACATACTCAGACTGGGTCACTGTCACTAGTGGGGTACCACAGGGGGCTGTATTGGGTCCTATTCTCTTCAATATATTTATTAATGATCTTGTAGAAAGCTTGCACAGTAAAATATCAATTTTTGCAGATGACACTAAACTGTTTAAAGTAATTAACACAGAAGAGGACAGTGCACTGCTACAGCAGGATCTGGATAGACTGGAGGCTTGGGCAGAAAAGTGGCAGATGAGGTTTAACACTGACAAATGTAAGGTTATGCATATGGGAAGGAATAATGCAAGTCACCAGTACATACTAAATGGTAAAGCATTGGGTAACTCTGACATGGAAAAGAACCTAGGAATTTTAGTGAACAGCAAACTAAGCTGCAGAAACCAGTGTCAGACAGCTGCTGCCAAGGCCAATAAGATAATGGGTTGCATCAAAAGAGGCATAGATGCCCGTGATGAGAACATAGTCCTGCCACTTTACAAATCACTAGTCAGACCACATATGGAGTACTGTGTACAGTTCTGGGCTCCTGTGAACAAGGCAGACATAGCAGAGCTGGAGAGGGTTCAGAGGAGGGCAACTAAAGTAATAACTGGAATGGGTGGACTACAGTACCCAGAAAGATTATCAAAATTAGGGTTATTCACTTTAGAAAAAAGACGACTGAGGGGAGATCTAATAACTATGTATAAATATATCAGAGGTCAGTACAGAGATCTCTCCCATCATCTATTTATCCCGAGGACAGTGACCATGACGAGGGGACATCCTCTGCGTCTGGAGGAAAGAAGGTTTGTACATAAACATAGAAGAGGATTCTTTACGGTAAGAGCAGTGAGACTATGGAACTCTCTGCCTGAGGAGGTGGTGATGGTAAGTTCACTAAGAGAGTTCAAGAAGGGCCTGGATGTATTTCTGGAGGGTAATAATATTACAGGTTATAGTTACTAGAGAGGGGTCGTTGATCCAGGGAGTTATTCTGATTGCCTGACTGGAGTCGGGAAGGAATTTTTCCCCCTAAAGTGAGGAAAATTGGCTTCTACCTCACAGGGTTTTTTGCCTTCCCCTGGATCAACTTGTAGGAAAACAGGCTGAACTGGATGGACAGATGTCTTTTTTCGGCCTTACAAACTATGTTACTATGTTACTATGTTACATATATGTAGATAACACAGGATCCATCTTTCACAGTAGGTGATTGGTCGCCGCTCACCTCTGCCCCTTCTCTTTATAAAAGCATGGCCATAACACTCTTATAGAAATCAATGACTCTTGTGGTCCATGTGGCTGCTGTAAATCGTATCTCTGAACACTGTAAACAGTAGCGTGGGCAAGATGGTCACTACTATAATCGTGCATAAAATAGAACAGGAAAAAATACTGTATGCGTGTGTGTGTCTCTATTCACACGTTCAAGGTGCACCTTAACAAACATTATTGTAAAAGAATTTAAAAATCTCAACTTAAAAGTAAAAAGTGTTCGCAATCTAATTTCATTAAATGTTGGCTTTTACAGATGCCAGGAAACAACTGAAAAAAATGAGAAACAAAGCTGAGTGGAAAAAGTGAGGAGAGTACAGAGGCAAAAACAATAGAAATCATTGAAATGCATTTTACAATATAATTAGAAACAAAATTAGATTTCAAAACATTTATACAAACTGCAAACCATTTTATTTTTTATTTTTTTTTGCAAATGCCATCTACAGTTAGGGTTAACTTCCTTATGGAATTATGTCGGCACCTGCTATATGACAATTTTCATAAACTTTGGGCAGTATGTAAGCCTTGGGAGTTCTGTGTAATAAGTAGTACAGCTGGTGAGGCTTACTTATTGAAAAGAACATGAATTGTGTAGAACTGGTGAGTAATTAGGCACCTTGGGAGCTACTGGCCAGCTAAGCATGTTTAAGTACAGTTGTATAATACTTTTAAGAGGATCTTTCAGCCTAGTATACTCTTCTATATAAAAACATCATATTGCAGATACAGGTTCATACTTCTAGTATCTACAACTGCACAAACCTGCTGTTTAACCGGTTCAGATGTCTGTGTAACTCTGCCCAGTCCCAACCAGAGTTTATATAGACTATTCCTATCTTGGCCATGAAAAACTGAGATGGGAATACCCATAAAAATGCTGGATAGTTGATTGCTCCATTTTAAACATTTAAACATAATAGAATCAATAGCAAATAATGTCAGAGTGATGCTAACATCTATAGCTATGGGTAAACACATGGTTGCAGGTGTTAAGACATAGCCTGTTTAAAAACACACTTCTCCATCACATTAGTTATGCTTTTTTAAAATTAAAAAAAAAAAAACTTGCAAAATTGTGGGTAGGTGGTGTTATAGCACACACTGTGATAAGGGGAAAAAACAGTGTCTTGTTCTCAACTAGTACCAACCACATGATAGTTTCAAAAAAAGCAGTCACTTGTTTTGAACAAGCATTCAAAAAGATGTCTTAACGGAAGAAAAATACCTGCCACTATCTACACACGCACACTCACGAACCAACAGATGTGAACCCACTGTCTCCTACCTCCTCTAAGGGCATTGTCTAAGTGAACCCCTTGTTCTTCACCATACCGCAGATGCTGGGGATAGACTTTCCTGAGGGGAACACCAGGTCGCTACCTCTTGAGGAGGGTAAGCACATGAGGCAGCTGGTCCAGGTGGACCAGGAACTGTCTGAGCAAGATACCAGAGGTAGTCAGAAGGCCAAGTTATTACCAGGAGCAACAATGCAGGACCGAAGGATGAGGCAGAGGTGAAGTCAGACAGGCAATGGGTCGGGGCAGGCAGCACAGGTACAGGTCAGGCAATCCGGGTCGGCAACAGGAGAGTCTATGCAAGCAGGCAGGGATCAAGCAGGTAGCGGAATCTGGAACACAGGAACACAAGCAGGGATAATAGCAACCTAAGCAGGACACAAGGACCTTGACACTGAGGCATCTGGGAAGGGTGCTGAGCCACTTATATATGTTCAGGAGGGCTAGGATTGGTCAACAAGGTCACATGATCCAACCCATAAAGCACAGGAAGTGATGCTCGCCGACCCTAAGGAAGTGATGCATGGAACAAGCAGCAAGCATGTTGTAGCCAGGGCTGAATGGAAACTGTAGAGCAGATCCCAGAACAACAGTACTACACAGACAGAGCCCAGGACTGCAGCGGTGAATGGGAAGCACAGCCAGCAGATCACCACTGAACAAGGCACCCAGGACTGCAGCGGTAAGCAGGGGAACAGTGGCACACAGCAGCCGCTGTTACACACACACACACACACAGAAATGCTAATGTCAGAAGAAACAGTGGCTTGTTCTGAACCAGCCTGGAAAAATTCACCCTTTTAACTGTGAGCAGCAGTACAGTATGGATGTCTAAAGGGTAAGATGTGTAGGGTTAGTAGTGACGTGGCAGGAATACTGGCAGCAGCAGTAGTAGCACAGCTTGGAAAGGATAAGACAGTAGATATGTCTGTAGCTGTGTAAGGTTAATGGTAGTGGTAGTAGGGGGAGTAGAAGCTGAGGTAGAGGAAGCAGCAGCATCCATAAAGTATGGAACATTATGCTAGCCACGCAGACAGCGGCACTTTCATTTTCTGAAAACCAGTTTCTATTTTGTTACCATTTATAATTAAGCACTTTAGCGCATTTCAGTGCATCAATACTGGTGTGTTCTTATACGTGCACTCATTGCTCCTCTTTTAATTGCAAAAAAAACCTGCAGTTTTGCCAGTGTGTATAATTAAGCAGTTTATTGCATTTTACTAATGTGTTTCAATTTAGCAACCATTTGTATTGTACTGTATTGCATCAATAAGCCATGCAGTTTTAGTTAATGCACCGTATTGCCTCAATACAGCTCACATAAATATAGAGACATTTAAAAGCAATATGACAATACATCATAATGCACCATCACACCCTGAGTCCATAAATTCTCAGGAGCATGGATACAATATACATCTTATCGATATTCTATAAATTATAGGACTGATATGTACTCCCTCAATATAAGTAGTAGTAGTAGTACAATACAAAATACATGCTATCAGAAAATAAGATGGATAGATAGCAATAAACATAATGGCAAATGTATACATCACCAGTTCACCACCCTATTGTCCTGAGCTGGAGATGATCTGGCTAATACCAAGATGCATGGCTCCAGTCATCATTCAAGGGGGATAAAGCTGTTTTTTTTTCTTATTTTATGCTTCTAAAGACATACGTTTTTGTGTGTGATATACTTGCAACAGTATGCACTGTACATGTGTGCAAAAGGTGCTTTACATACAGGTGTAGGGTAAGAAATATACATCAACCTCTTAATTGTATGTACACTAATGCCAGAAGCCTAGCTAATAAAACTGGTGAACTGAAATTAGTGATGTGTGAGGAGAACTATGACATAGTGGGAGTAACTGAGACATGGCTGGATGATAGCTATGACTGGGCAGTCAACGTACAGGGTTACAATCTTTTTAGAAAGGATCGTCAAAACCGGAGAGGGGGAGGGGTCTGCATTTATGTAAAGTCGTGCCTAAAGCCCACACTCCGGGAAGATATAAGTCAGGGACATAAAGATGTGGAGTCACTGTGGGTAGAAATAAATGGAGCCAAAAACAATAATAAAATACTAATAGGGGTTTATTTTAAACCACCCAATATATCAGAGACCACAGAAAATCTACTTCTAAACTAAATAGACAAGGCGGCAAATCATAATGAGGTCATTATTATGGGGGACTTCAACTACCCAGATATAGACTGGGAAACTGAAACCTGTACATCTCATAAAGGAAACAGGTTCTTGGCAATAACCAAAGACAATTACCTTTCCCAACTGGTTCAGGACCCGACTAGAGGGACGGCCATACTGGACTTAGTATTAACGAATAGACCTGACAGACCAACAGATGTGCAGGTTGGGGGACACCTGGGAAACAGTGACCATAACATAATAAACTTCCAATTGTCATTCAAAAGAGTGTTTCTTCAGGGAGGAACAAAAATACCAAACTTTAAAAAAGCTAAATTTAGCCAACTAAGAGAGGCCATAGGCCTAACTAACTGGGACAAAGTCCTCAAAAATAAAAATACAGCCACAAAATGGGATATTTTTAAAAGCATCCTAATATCTAATTGTGAGAGATACATACCGTATAGGAATAAAATGATAAGAAACAAGAAAAAACCAAAGTGGATAAATATAACTGTAAAGAAAGCAATAAATGACAAACAGAAAGCATTTAAATCACTAAAACAGGAGGAGAGTGAGAAAGCATTGAAAAACTATAAGGAAAAAAATAGAATATGTAAAAGACAAATAAAAGCAGCCAAACTAGAGACCGAGAGATTAATCGCCAAAGAGAGTAAAACTAACCCTAAAATGTTCTAAAAAGTATAAACCTGAAGGTGTCGACCCCTTACAGAGTAATGAGGGGGGAGTTGCAGAGAGCGATGAGGAGAAAGCGAAGCTACTAAATAACTTTTTCTCCACTGTATTCACTGAGGAAAATAAACTGTCAGATGAAATGCAGAGTATAAAAGTAAATTCCCCTTTAAAAGTGTCCTCTCTGAAATGAAAAATGTCTGTATGTGGGTAAGTAACTGGCTCAGTGATAGAAAACAGAGGGTGGTTATTAACGGTAGATACTCAGATTGGGTCACTGTCACTAGTGGGGAACCACAGGGGTCTGTATTGGGTCCTATTCTCTTCAATATATTTATTAATGATATTGTAGAAGGTTTGCATAGTAAAATATCAATTTTTGCAGATGACACTAAACTGTGTAAAGTAATTAACACAGAAGAGGACAGTATACTGCTACAGATGAATCTGGATAGACTGGAGGCTTGGGTAGAGAAGTGGCAGATGAGGTTTAACACTGACAAATGTAAGGTTATGCATATGGGAAGGAATAATGCAAGTCACCAGTACATACTAAATGGTAAAGCATTGGGTAACTCTGACATGGAAAAGGACCTAGGAATTTTAGTGAACAGCAAACTAAGCTGTAGAAGCCAGTGCCAGACAGCTACTGCCAAGGCCAATAAGATAATGGGTTGCATCAAAAGGGGCATAGATGCCCGTGATGAGAACATAGTCCTGCCACTTTACAAATCACTAGTCAGACCACACATGGAGTACTGTGTACAGTTCTGGGCTCCCGTGAACAAGGCAGACATAGCAGAGCTGGAGAGGGTTCAGAGGAGGGCAACTAAAGTCATAACTGGAATGGGTGGACTACAATACCCAGAAAGATTATCAAAATTATGGTTATTCACTTTAGAAAAAAGACGACTGAGGGGAGATCTAATAACTATGTATAAATATATCAGGGGTCAGTACAGAGATCTCTCCCATCATCTATCTATCCCGAGGACTGTGACTGTGACGAGGGGACATCCTCTGCGTCTGGAGGAAAGAAGGTTTGTACATAAACATAGAAGATGATTCTTTACGGTAAGAGCAGTGAGACTGTGGAACTCTCTGCCTGAGGAGGTGGTGATGGTAAGTTCACTAAAAGAGTTCAAGAAGGGCCTGGATGTATTTCTGGAGGGTAATAATATTACAGGTTATAGTTACTAGAGAGGGGTCGTTGATCCAGGGAGTTATTCTGATTGCCTGATTGGAGTCGGGAAGGAATTTTTTCCCCTAAAGTGAGGAAAATTGGCTTCTACCTCACAGGGTTTTTTTTGCCTTTCTCTGGATCAACTTGTAGGAAAACAGGCCGAACTGGATGGACAGATGTCTTTTTTCGGCCTTACAAACTATGTTACTATGTTACTATGTTATATTCAGTGAGAACATCAAACAATCTAAAAAATCTTAATTTCATTTCTTTTGAGTTTGTTAGTTACATGTGTATTACATGTTACATGTATAGTCACCATTTTTAATGGCAACATACATTATTAGGGACTTTTGTCAAGACTGACGTTCCTATACACTAGTCTTGATAAGAGGTGAGTGAATTTTTCAAAAATTCGATTCAGACGGTTCGCCAAATTTCTCAAAAAGATTAGATTCGATCCGAATTTATTTGTGACAAATTGTGTTAAAAGACAGCTATTTCCCGGCTGCTGAGAGCCTGTATAGTGGTGTAGAACACTGCATTGCAGAAACCTGTATAGGGAGTCCACTGTGCTAGTGAAACAGTACTATGAGTCAGTATGACACTGATTATAGGCGAACTCAGTATGAACTCAGCATTACAGGTAAATGTTAGCACCAGGTATAAAGAAATGTGCAGTGGTCCAAGATCCTACTATAGCGTGAAAAAGCGCACTCCTTTTACACCATTGTCAGCTGATTCCACATATATTTCTGCAGAACCTGTTCTCTTACACGCTGATACAAGTAGTGTGCCCCTGATAGAGTGGAGAGGGTGTCAACAGTAAGTTTGTGTTTTGCCCTTCTTCTGATTCATCATAAGAACAATAACCCAAAAAACTGATCCTTTGAGCATATGCTTTCACATGGTTAGATTTGGTCAGTAATCCATCAGTATTGCTAAGGCCAAAAAAAAAAACAAAAAACAGGAGTGGATCCAAAACAGAGATGACATGTGATTGGAAAGTTTGCATGTCTTATGTGTTTTGTACCCGTTCCTGCTTTTGGCTTCCAATTCATGAGCGGATCCTTATGCAAAATAGGGACTGTGTGACACAGGCCTTATGGCTGCTCCAAAGACAGGATCCATTGTGTTTCACATTCATAGAGTAGGGAGTGTGGCAACCACATGATGAGTCAACACCGTGGCCTAGTTACATTATGGGGAGGGTGCCAACCACATGAGGAGTCAACACGGTGGCCCAGTGACACAGTAGTGAGGTGGCAACCTAATGAGGAGTAAATATAGTGGCCCTGTGACACAGTGGTGAGGTGACAACATAGGGGCTCAGTCACAGAGTAGTGAGGTGGCAACTGCATGAGGAGTCAACACAGTGGTCAGTCACAGAGTGGTAAAGGTGGCAACTGCATGAGGAGTCAACAGAGTGGTCAGTCACAGAGTGGTGAGGGTGGGAATCGCATGAGGAATCTCATGAGGAGTCAACACAGTGGTCAGTCTCAAAGTGGTGAGGGTGGGAATCGCATGAGGAATCGTGTGGAGAGTCAACACAGTGACCCAGTCAAAGAGTGGTGAGGGCAGGAATCACATGAGGAATTGCATGAGGAGTCAACACAGTGACCAAGTCACAGAATAGGCCATGCTGACGTCCTCTGGCAGCTTGATGAAAAATTCCCACACGGCCGAGTATGACATTTTCCCCCCACACCCTAAAATGTGTAGAATCAAAACAGGTTCTGATTTTTCCAAATAACTGAAGTGTGAACTCACCCTAAAGTGTGTAGTATCAGGCCACTATTTCACACCAACTCCGCAACTACTGATTGCCGCAACACACTTTCATCCCTGAAGCAAGGATGTATGGAAGTACTAAATAAAGTAAATAAATCCAAAAACTGGTTGTGTCAGACAGCACTTTCACTAAAGAATCAATGATGTATGCAAGTACATATATAAATATATATATATACTAGCTGAAGGACCCGGCTTCGCCCGGGTATATTTAATTTATTTCAGTTACTGTTTGTGTGTGTGTGTCGTTAAAACATATCGAGAGTGACCTCTACAGTGCCCACCCCTTTAACAGTGACCTCTACAGCAGCCCGCCCCTTTAACAGTGACCTCTACAGCAGCCAGCCCCTTTAACTGTGACCTCTACAGCGGCCAGCCCCTTTAACTGTGACCTCTACAGCGGCCCACCCCTTTAACAGAGACCTCTACAGCAGTCCGCCCCTTTAACAGTGACCTCTACAGCAGCCCTCCCCTTTAACAGTGACATCTACAGCGGCCCACCCCTTTAACAGTGACTTCTACAGCAGTCCGCCCCTTTAACAGTGACCTCTACAGCAGCCCGCCCCTTTAACAGTGACCTCTACAGCAGCCAGCCCCTTTAACTGTGACCTCTACAGCGGCCAGCCCCTTTAACTGTGACCTCTACAGCGGCCCACCCCTTTAACAGAGACCTCTACAGCAGTCCGCCCCTTTAACAGTGACCTCTACAGCAGCCCTCCCCTTTAACAGTGACATCTACAGCGGCCCACCCCTTTAACAGTGACTTCTACAGCAGTCCGCCCCTTTAACAGTGACCTCTACAGCAGTCCGCCCCTTTAACAGTGACCTCTACAGCTGCCAGCCCCTTTAACAGTGACCTCTACAGTGGCCCACCCCTTTAACAGTGCCCTCTATAGCGGCCAGCTCCTTTAACAGTGACCTCTACAGCAGCCCTCCCCTTTAACAGTGACCTCTACAGCAGCCCACCCCTTTAACAGTGACTTCTACAGCAGTCCGCCCCTTTAACAGTGACCACTACAGCAGCCCACCCCTTTAACAGTGACCTCTACAGTGGCCAGCCCCTTTAACAGTGACCTCTACAGCGGCCCGCCCCTTTAACAGTGACCTCTACAGCAGCCCTCCCCTTTAACAGTGACCTCTACAGCAGCCCGCCCCTTTAACAGTGACCTCTACAGCTGCCCACCCCTTTTACAGTGACCTCTACAGCTGCCCGCCCCTTTAACAGTGACCTCTACAGCAGCCCGCCCCTTTAACTGTGACCTCCACAGCAGCTAGAGTGGCCACTGTCTTGTGCAGTCTAAGCAATGAGCTGCAGGGAGAAAGTCACCTCCCCCCACCCCTGCAGCTGAAAGAAGGTGATTTTACCTATATTTTTAATCAAATGCGGCATGGAAGGGGCGTGGCCTAACTGAGTCAGGGGCGTGACTTTGTGGGATCTGGGGGTGGGGCTTTTAAGTCCTTCTTTTGATGGTGGCCTGAATTACAGGTCGATGCCATAGTAATTTAGGAGGAAGGTGGGTAGCAGTGGAAGAATACATCTTTTATTACTACTGAACAGTAAATATGTGAAATTTACATTATATGAGGTAATGATTGATGATGAATTAGTCTAAAACATAAGTTATATTTATGGTAACTGAAATACCCCTTTACCATTGTCATCCACAGTGCTCTGCTTCTTTAATGCAGACCTACAGCAGTGAACTGGCTAGGTTGTCATAGAAACCTGGTGTGTGGAGACTGCCTGTGAGCTTCTATTGGCTGATAAGGGTCATGTGACCAGGCTACTATTGGCTAATGCATTTTTTGGGAATATCTCAGGTACGGTACGTCCTGGAGAGCTGAAAACTGTTCTAAAACCTTCCCAGACACCTGATATACATGTGTGCCAAATTTTGTGATTGTAGCTGCAGCGGTGCGGATTCCTTTAGCGGACATACACACACATACACTCAGCTTTATATATTAGATATATATCAACTAAATACACCCAAAACTAAAACTGGTTGTATCAGACCAAACTTTCATCCCAGAAGGAAGGATAAATGGAAGTACTTTTATATATAAACTAAATACACCCCAAAACAGGTTGTAATTAGAGATGAGCGAATCGAATCCCACGAAGTGGAATTCGATCCGAATTTCAGGATAAATTTGATTCGCCTAGAAGCCAAATTTCCTTGTGCTTCGTGCTGGCGAATCGATTTATCCTGAAAATAGTGTAAAAAGCAAAAAAATCCATACTTACCTCCTCCATTTGCTCACGACGGGCCGCCAGCCGCCATCTTGATTGAAGATCCCGCGCGAAATCCAACGCGTAGTGACGTAAGACATTACCACGCCGGCCGGCGTGATCACGTAATCTCGCGCCGCGCGAGATTTTGCTCCAGATCTTCAAGCAAGATGGCGGCGGCCGGCCCGTTGCAAACAAATGGAGGAGGTAAGTTTGAGTTAATGGATTTTTTAACTTTTATTTTATACTCAGATGCCGCGATCATGTATGAAAGCGACATCTGAGGGGTACAATGACGGGGGCGGCGCTATCGCAGTTCCCTGTCATTTCACCCACTACTTACAAAAAAATGCACTTCGTGGTGAAGTAATTCGTCACGAAGCAAATTTTTTTGTAAAAATCGGTGAATCAGCCGAATCGAATTTTCAAGAAATTCGCTCATCCCTAGTTGTAATAACATACCCCACTTTCACTACAGAATCACAGATGGATGTATTTATAGATACAAAGTTAACACCCCAAAACTGGTAGTATCAGACCGCAATTTCACCCCAATAACAGAATCAACGATTACTGGAATTACTGATGAATCAAAGAAAGACAACCGAAAATCTGTAGAATTAAAGCTCTTTGTAACCCCAATTAGTGCAGCAAGGTATAATAGAATCGCTCCTATTACCCAGGCTCTACACTCTCCTATTGGTCCTTGCTCTCTCCCTACAGTGTGGACAATGCCTCCCTATCCTTTCCCTACAGTCCTACACTAAGAATAATCATTTCCTGAACTGCTCAATAGTTTGTTTATGAATGAATTGTTTCCTAAACACTGTCCCTAGTGCTTGTAACGTCTCGCCCTGCACTAAGTTAACTGGAAAATGGCGGAGACCAAGCAGGTTGATATCTTTTATAGAGCTGTGACATCACAGGGACTGGCTAGCTTCTGATTGGCTGGCTGACTGCATGCATGGAATTGTGGGTGATCCCTCGTTCCCAGTCTTCTAACATGTGCAGCAGCCATTTTACAAAAATATTAATTTTTAGCACAAAGCGCAATGAACTTTGACTTTGGGACAAATCAAATCTTTCCTGAATTTCAGATTGAATTCTACTTCGTCAACTTTGATTCGCTCATCTCTAGTCTTGATACCTATGCGCCAGAGTGAGATGTGCCTATTTTATTAAGAGGCATATGCATCTTCATAATTTAATTACATCTCTGGCTTTGCGTACATCAGAAACTGAAGTCTTTGCCACTTAACGGCTGGCATAGACTTCTGACGCCAGTCTCTGGCAAAAGTTAAAGTAAATCCGGCGTGTTGTGAGAAGACCCCCCCCCACTAAGCCCTGCCCCTTTCCATGCTACTTTAAAAAATTCTCAAGGAGTTTTAAATTATGGTGCAAATATCACTTGAACCATAATTTGCTGCTTTTTATATGTACCATAAACATTGTAGTAAAAGGTCCTGTATGTGCAACTGCACAAGGGGAGCCCCAAAAATCATAAAAAATTGCACTTCTTTGTGCTGCTTACTAGATTGAATGTAAGAGGCCTTTACTCATTCCCTTGTGACACAGATTAAAATAAAGAAGGTTAATTGGATGGGTTCTGCTCATGGCCGTCCAGAATATGCGCACCATAAAGAATAAGTGTATGGAAAATAATACAGTGTTCTAAACCTTTTCTAGTCTTCATGACCAGCCGTGAAAGATTTCCTGATGTATATATTCAACAGAATGGTCTGATTGATTTATAGGCATAGAGTGCATAGGTCACCCTTTGACGCAATTGTAAAAAAAAAAAAAAAAACTAAGTATACCTTAATATAGATTATTATTTTTTAAAGTGGTCCATTTTGTGGGGATTCACAGGCCCCTACCCTTTTATATAAAGTTGAAAATAGGTATTCTAATGTACAGCAGCCTGACAAAGGCTAAAAGGACGTTCTGGGGTAATTGAGGCCTATGAATACATTTGACTTATTGTATACACTGGGAGCTTTTCCCAGCATATATGGAAAATGTAGGGCTCAGAAACAGTAGAAACATGCGGTGCATTTCCTTTAATAATTGTGGGACAGAATGTGTTTCTGATCTAACTCCAAATCATTTGAAGAGCTCTAGTGATCTCCTGTCATGGTAGGGTAGAGGACAGGGGCTGGGAAGAGCTCAGAGCAGATGTTCTGAGCAGAATGAAGCCTCCAGAGTCGAGACCTACTCCAGTTTTTAGATTTCTCAGAGAAAGGCCCCATTAACATGTGCAGCTGTACTGAGGCTGTTTTAAAAACCCTAGCTACATTGAGTACTCTCTCTCTCTCTGGATAGAGCATGGAGGCTACTCATAGGCTGCACACGAACTGAAGGAAGTACAGGTTGGTGCTTATTGTTTGAAAGACAGAGAGAGAGAGATATCTAGAAAAAATGGAACTCACTATTCCATTATCCCCCCTTTGGGTAGAAGTGGGCCTACCAGAAGGGAGCGGTTGCAGTTCTAGTTAATTCAAGTTTAGACTTCATATTGGAGTTAAGAAGACATGAAAGATATAGCAGAGCCTTGGGCTACAGAGCCTAAGCTTGGGGTCCCGCTGTATCTAGGAAGGAGCACCGTGACAAATATAGGCCGCACCACACCACTCGGCATTCCACTAAACCTGGGACGCGACATGGCCATGGGGGGGCCAAACATTGCACATGATTGCGGCATCTGATATAAATGGTATAACATGGTGTAAATTAAAGAATAAAATAAAAAATCATACTTTGCCGATCCGTTTGCTTGCGAAGGGCTGGCCACCATGATCTTGCTTAAAGATCTGGCACAAAATATTTCACAGCCTGAGATGACATCATACCGCCAGCCGGCATAGTGACGTCATATGTCACCACGCACGGAATTTCATGTGAGATCTTCAAGCAAGATAACGACAGGCGGCCAGTCGCAAGTAAATGGAGCAGGTAAGTATGTTTTTTTTGTTTGTTTTTTTATGCATTTCCAGTTAAATCGATTTGCTATCTCGAAGCACGAGGAAATTCTTCTTTGTGGTGAATCAAATTTACACATTCAGTCCACATTTTTTTGTGGATGGGACACGACCCATTCACTTCAATGGGGCCGCAAAAGATGCATACAGTACGCCGTGTGCTGTCTGCATTCATATATTTGCTCCGCAGCACCGCAAATAATAGAACATATCCAGGGATAGGACATTTCTATAGAGGGCAGGACATTCCGTTCCCAAAATGCTGATTGCAAGTGGCCAGTATCCATATTTTACAGATGCTCAATTTGCAGACCGCAAAAACACCAACGGTCGTGTGCATGAGCCCTTAATCCTTGCATACTTCAACAACTTCTATATACGTGCTAACGGCATGGGGCATAGACAGCAGGTATATAGCTGCTTGGTAGTCATGAAAGGGTTAAACCTTAATAAACTGAAAATAAAGGTTATGAAATGTGAAAAATGAATGGTAAAATCTAAAAATGTTACTAAGAAAGACCCTGTGTAGCTGCTGAGTCCATTCTTCTATAACATTATGAAGAATACATAAGGAAGGAATAGACTTTGTAGATGATTTATGATCATTGTGACTGGTTTCAGCTAAGTTTGACCAATCTTTATGTCTCTATTTGCAAAACTGTATTGTAATGTTCCTTACACCAATGCCATAATTAAGTGCATAATGTCTTCTGTGCTATTACTGCATCTACGGTACAATAAAGCAGCTTTAACATCAGAAGCAGGATGATAGAGCAGTAGTTATATAGATGACAGTAATCTGAAATACAAGCCATGTCACAGGGGTTACCATATAATGAATAGATCATTCTAACAAGATGTTTCCATTTTATTAAGCAAGAATATTGTATCTGAAAATCTAGTAAAAAATAGAAATAGAACTAAAGGTACCCTGTCCTCAATATCCAGTCTGGACAGCCATTTTCATTGGCAAAACATGAGAAAATAGACTGCCAATATAGCAAACACTTTAAAACCAGCAATGGGCATTGATCTGTATTACATCAAGAACATGTGAAATGTAGTTAATCACCAATTACTAGTGAACTGAAAGCAACCTCAGAAGCAAAGATGAGATTGCAAATTCTCAAAGATAGCTGCTTTGGCTGCACTTTCTTACTACAAACTTATTTACTGAAAATATGATTATTTACCTGTTCATGTTCACATCCCATCCTATAGGACTAGCCACTGTTGAGGACTGGCTGGAATACTGGACCTTCCATGTGCAGTGTAAGGCTAGGGCTACACGACTACATACTGGGTACAACTACACTGCAACATGTGGAGGGTTAACATTGTTATTCAATGCTAAAGGTTTAATACTGCCATTCTAGGCTAAAGGATTAATACCATGGTTCACACTTTAAAAGCTGTTAAAATGTATACTGACGTGATCTGTGCGCTGTATCCCAAAAGGTTATATACAGTGCCTTGCAAAAGTATTCGGCCCCCTGGAACTTTTCAACCTTTTGCCACATTTCAGGCTTCAAACAAAAAGATATAACATTTTAAATTTTTGGTGAAGAATCAAAAACAAGTGGGTCACAATTGTAAAGTGGAACGTAATTTATTGGATCATTTAAACTTTTTTTGTAATAGTAAAACTGAAAAGTGGGGCGTGCAAAATTATTCGGCCCCCTTGCATTAATACTTTATTGCGCCACCTGTTGCTGCGATTGCAGCTGCAAGTCGCTTGGGGTATGTCTCTATCAGTTTTTACATCTAGAGACTGAAATTCTTACCCATTCTTCCTTGCAAAACAGCAGTTTTCAGTTCTTTCCACATATTCTCCATTGGATTCAGGTCTGGACTTTGACTTGGCCATTCTAAGACCTGGATACGTTTATTTTTGAACCATTCCATTGTAGATTTTGCTTTATGTTTGGGATCATTGTCTTGTTGGAAGATAAATCTCCGTCCTAGTCTCAGGTCTTTTGCAGACTCCAACAGGTTTTCATCCAGAATGGTCCTGTATTTGGCTCCATCCATCTTCCCATCAATTTTAACCATCTTCCCCGTCCCTGCTGATGAAAAGCAGGCCCAAACCGTGATGCTGCCACCACCATGTTTGACAGTGGGGATGGTGTGTTCAGGGTGATGAGCTTTTACGCCAAACGTATCGTTTTGCATTGTTTCCAAAAAGTTCGATTTTGGTTTCATCTGACCAGAGCACCTTCTTCCACATGTTTGGTGTGTCTCCCAGGTGGCTTGTGGCATACTTTAAACAATACTTTTTATGGATATCTTTGAGAAATGGCTTTCTTCTTGCCACTCTTCCATAAAGGGCAGATTTGTGAAGTGTTGGACTGATTGTTGTCCCATGGACAGACTCTCCCACCTCAGCTGTAGATCTCTGCAGTTCATCCAGAGTGACCATGGGCCTCTTGGCTGCATCTCTGATCAGTCTTCTCCTTGTTTGAGATGAAAGTTTAGAGGGACGGCCGGGTCTTGGTAGATTTGCAGTGGTCTGATACTCCTTCCATTTCAATATGATCGCTTGCACAGTGCTCCTTGGGATGTTTAAAGCTTGGGAAATCTTTTGGTATCCAAATCTGGCTTTAAACTTTTCCACAACAGTATCACGGACCTGCCTGGTGTGTTCCTTGGTCTTCATGATGTTCTCTGTGCTTTAAACAGAACCCCGAGACTATCACAGAGCAGGTGCATTTATACGAAGGCTTGATTACACACAGGTGGATTATATTTATCTTCATCAGTCATTTAGGACAACATTGGATCATTCAGAGATCCTCAATGAACTTCTGGAGTGAGTTTTCTGAACTGAAAGTAAATGGGCCGAATAATTTTGCACGCCCAACTTTTCAGTTTTATTATTACAAAAAAAGTTTAAATGATCCAATAAATTTCGTTCCACTTCACAATTGTGACCCACTTGTTGATTCTTTACCAAAAATGTTAAATGGTATATCTTTTTGTTTGAAGCCTGAAATGTGGAAAAAGGTTGAAAAGTTCCAGGGTGTCGAATACTTTTGCAAGGCACTGTATAGGTAGTAAATAGTTATATGGCAGTCGTTAGTTACAATTGCAGGGTGGTGGGCTGGTCCCATGATCCCCTGATTAGTTAGTTGAGAGTCTTCTGCTCAACCGGCACAAGACAAGACCTGTTTGTGTGTGCTTCTGAAAAGTAGGCTAAAACAGAAGCCTTATCCAGAAAAACACCACTCTTGAGAAAAAAACTGCATAGCTAAGGTTTACTTTCTGAGAGAGGGACACAGCAAATAAATCCATAAAGTTGAGGACCAATTAAGGACATACTGGACCGAGATACTTACAGTACAGACCAAAAGTTTGGACACACCTTCTCATTCAAAGAGTTTTCTGTATTTTTATTACTATGAAAATTGTAGATTCACACTGAAGGCATCAAAACTATGAATTAACACATGTGGAATTATATACTTAACAAAAAAGTGTGAAACAACTGACAATATATCTTATATTCTAGGTTCTTCAAAGTAGCCACCTTTTGCTTTGATTACTGCTTTGCACACTCTTGGCATTCTCTTGATGAGCTTCAAGAGGTAGTCACCTGAAATGGTATTCCAACAGTCCGGAAGGAGTTCCCAGAGATGCTTAGCACTTGTTGGCCCTTTTACTTTCACTCTGCGGTCCAGCTCACACCAAACCATCTCGATTGGGTTCAGGTCTGGTGACTGTGGAGGCCAGGTCATCTGGCGTAGCACTCCATCACTCTCCTTCTTGGTCAAATAGCCCTTACACAGCCTAGATGTGTGTTTGGGGTCATCGTCCTGTTGATAAATAAATGATGGTCCAACTAAACGCAAACCGGATGGAATAGCATGCCGCTGCCAGATGCTGTGGTAGCCATGCTGGTTCAGTATGCCTTCAATTTTGAATAAATCCCCAACAGTGTCATCAGCAAAGCACCCCCACACCATCACACCTCCTCCTCCATGCTTCATGGTGGGAACCAGGCATGTAGAGTCCATCCGTTCACCTTTTCTGCGTCGCACAAAGACACGGTGGTTGGAACCAAAGATCTCAAATTTTGACTCATCAGACCAAAGCACAGATTTCCACTGGTCTAATGTCCGTTCCTTGTGTTCTTTAGCCCAAACAAGTCTCTTCTGCTTGTTGTCTGTCCTTAGCAGTGGTTTCCTAGCAGCTATTTTACAATGAAGGCCTGCTGCACACAATCTCCTCTTAACAGTTGTTGTAGAGATGTGTCTGCTGCTAGAACTCTGTGTGGCATTGACCTGGTCTCTAATCTGAGCTGCTGTTAACCTGCGATTTCTGAGGCTGGTGACTTGGATGAACTTATCCTCCGCAGCAGAGGCGACTCTTGGTCTTCCTTTCCTGGGGCGGTCCTCATGTGAGCCAGTTTCTTTGTAGCGCTTGATGGTTTTTGCGACTGCACTTGGGGACACTTTCAAAGTTTTCCCAATTTTTCGGACTGACTGACCTTCATTTCTTAAAGTAATGATGGCCACTCGTTTTTCTTTACTTAGCTGCTTTTTTCTTGCCATAATACAAATTCTAACAGTCTATTCAGTTGGACTATCAGCTGTGTATCCACCTGACTTTTGCCCAACACCTCATGGTCCCAACCCCATTTATAAGGCAAGAAATCCCACTTATTAAACCTGACAGGGCACACCTATGAAGTGAAAACCATTTCAGGTGACTACCTCTTGAAGCTCATCAAGAGAATGCCAAGAGTGTGCAAAGCAGTAATCAAAGCAAAAGGTGGCTACTTTGAAGAACCTAGAATATAAGACATATTTACAGTTGTTTCACACTTTTTTGTTAAGTATATAATTCCACATGTGTTAATTCATAGTTTTGATGCCTTCAGTGTGAATCTACAATTTTCATAGTCATGAAAATACAGAGAACTGTTTGAATGAGAAGGTGTGTCAAAACTTTTGGTCTGTACTGTAAGTAAATGCATATTTAGGGCAATAGACTTTACTGCTTGTGGTGAAGGTCATAATCATAGCAAAGCATATTTTACTCGAATGGCAATGCAGGTCAAGCATGTGCACTACTGTACCAATCATTCTCTTTAAGTCTGCCAGAGATTGCTGAACAATGTACTCAACTAGATTCAAGAATTCAATAAAGAATGAATGAAATGGCAGTGCAAATGCTCAACCTGCCATTCCATATAGACAGAGGAATAGAAACCACTGCTTGAGATAAATGGGGTCACAGCACTTATCAGATAGTTGTTTCCTATTCTGTGGATAGAGGGTAACTTTAAAGCTTGGCACAACCCCTTTAACTGAAGAATATCTAATTCACTGATCGTTAGTATTTCTGCAACTGTTTATAACAGGGATGGTGAAGAGCAATTCTAAAACAGGACATTTATCCAGGTACTAGACTATAAATGGAGCCTGTCATCATGAAACAACTGTTTACTAACAAATTATTATAGGGCAAGAGAAGCTCAGCAGATTGAAATATACCTTATTTTTTACCCTATGCATTATCCCCCTCCCCTCAAAAAAGTGTGTGTGTGGAGAGACTGACAGTGCATCTTATAGGGCAAATACAAATGAGTATAAGTACAGTAGGAGTGGGGTGGGTTGAATCCAAGCGCTCCTTGTGCAGGCAGTATTCACCACCCCATAGTCTTCTTCTACCGGTGCCACATACTGTGACCTATGCACAATGTGAGGATATACTGTAGGCACGCTCTGTAACCTCACATTATGCAACATCGGGTCACAACACTGTGCGACAGGAAGAGTACTGGATCTCTGGAGTGACGCAGCAATCTGGAGAGGTGAATTGCTTTAATTTTTTTGTCAAACTGAGGTCTGATTGGGGGTCTGAGCTGAGATCTAATTAACATTGGGGTCTGATCTGAGGTCTGATTAGGAGTTTGAGCTGAGGTCTAGTTAAGATTGGGGACCTGAGCTGAGGTCTAGTTAACATTGGGAGTCTTAGCTGAGGTCTAGTTAACACTGGGGGTCTAAGCTGAGGTCTGATTAACATTGAGGGTCTGATTGGGAGTCTGATCTGAGATTCGATGAAAAATTTCTTATTTTTTCTTACTTTTCTCCTCTAAGCCTAGGTTAGTCTTATAGGACTAAAATACAATAGTTCCATTGGGGAAAAATCTAATATACAATGTAATTTATTGATTGATTGATTGAAATTTCTGCTTAATATGGGCTTAGGCAGGGGCGTAGCTATCAGGGAAGCAGGGGAAGCCACTGCTTCGGGGCCTGAGGGCAGAAGGGGCCCGGGAGCAGTAGCAGGATACAGCACACAGAGGCCGGTTGCCACTATCCTTCTTAGAAGCTCCTGTGCTGCGGAGCTTCAGACACGCCCCCTCTTCACTCCAGCAGAGCAGAACATAGCTTACCAGCTTTAGAAACGCCCCCACTACACAGGACGTGCTGCTGGAGGAGGAGAGAGATGGCAGGGCTGGAGCAGAAGTGTGTGGAGAGGCAGACAGTCTGTGAGTGATTCTGCTCTGTGGGACAGGAGGGGGAATGTCAGGGAAGTCTTCAAGCTGCTGCAGGATGCTGTAGACCAGCAGCTTCATGCTACTCAGTTGTTTTACCTCATAAAGCAGTCTGCCTTCTTGACACCTGACCCCCCCCCCATATCTTTTCCTTCTCTTATCTCATCCTCATGGAGCCCCTGCTGTCTCCTGTCCTCCCTCATGTATCCAGAGCTCCTGTTCCACCCTCCTATCGTTGCCCTGCACAGACCTCCTTCCCCTACTTCTTGTATGAATCCCCCTCAGAGCCCCTTCCACCTACTTGCTGTGTCCACCCCTCCTGTCCATCCAGGGCCCCGTCTCACTCCCCTGCCTCTCATTATGGACGTGTCCTTCTAATGTCTCAGGGTCATGTGACTGTGCCCCCACCCCGTACTGTACTCCCCACCCCGTACTGTGCTCCCTTATACCCTGCATTGTGCCCTCTTACCGTACCCTGTACAGTGCTCTTAGTCATTACTTGTACTGTGCCCTGTTGTACCCTTTTATTTGGTCACTGTATGGAGGTGTTATCTAGTTTATGGTGGTGTTAGCCAGTCCCTGTAGGACGGTGCTATCCGGTCACTGTATGGAGGCTTTATCCGGTAACTGTATGGTGGTGTTACTGGTGACCGTATGGTAGTGTCATGCAATCACTGTATGCCAGTGTTATCCGGTGACTGTATGGTGGTTTTATCTGGTGACTGTATGGCGGTGTTATCCAGTCACTGTATGGAGGTGTTATGCAATCACTTTATGGCGGTGTTTTCCAGTGACTGTATGGTGGTGTTTTCCAGTCATTATGTGGAAGTATCCAGTTATTGTATGGTGGTGTTATCCAATTACTGTATGGAAGTATCCAGTGACTGTATGGTGGTGTTATCCAATAACTGTATGGCAATAACTATATCCCCTTTCCTGCCCACTCCATCATTTTTAGACCTGGCATGAGTGGGGAAAAGTTGCAGATTGTGGCGCAAAGGACCTGTGCACCAACATCTGTGTCAGAAATACTTTATATATTTCTGTTTAATAAATGACCCCCTAATTGTCTTATTATTCCAGGGTAGGGCTAATATCTTTATAGTATATAGATCCCAGTATATTACACTGTGCCCTGTATTTCCCAATAGATGAATGATCCTTGGGAAACACAGTCCTCACCCCTGACCACCAGGACCAGGTTGTGCGTTGTCAGTACATGGCGGCCTCCGCTCCTTGCTCTGCTATGTACTAGTGCTTATTCTGGCACTAAGGCTGGGTTCACATTACATTTTTGCCATCAGTTTAATGTATACAAACAATGTATACATTAACAGATACCTCAGACTGATCCATACAGTTCCATTGTAAAAAAAACATATACATTAACCTATGCATTTTTTGTACTGGACTCTGCAGGATGCAAAAACGTGGTGTGCTGCATCTAGCTACTCCACTGGGCTTAGGTGTCATTTGGCTGGATCCTAACCAATGATTGACGGAATCCCATGTATGAGCATGCATAGAGAAATAACTCAATCACTGACTGGGGATCGCCCATTGGACTGCTAAGCCAAGAATGAGTAGAGGACTAATAGTCTTGTCAAGTTATACTAAATTTTAACAACTATACAGCAATCTGCTCAGTTCCTCCTGATGTATCACTCGCTGCTGGCAGATCATACTGTATGTTCAACGTGACAGGTTCCCTTTATTAAAATACTGCATAAATATTAATGGAGAAGGGAATGAAGTTATTAAATTTGTGGACAAATATGAAAACATGACAGGTGAAATAAGACATCAGAAACCATATCTAATATTAAGTGGCAAGCTTGTCTAATAAGAGGAAAGAGGTAATAATGGACACAACTCTTTCTTTGACAGGTTGCCGATGTGGCAGAAATCAAGTTAACATCCATAGCCTTCCATCATGTTTATTGCATTGAACTATTATGCCTTAATGCTATTATGTAAAGCAGAAAACACATTACAGTTTTTTGAAGCTGTTTCTATATGTGAAAGGATCGGACAACTGATGTCAAATTTACATCCTCTGCCTAATCCATGCTCTACTGAGTTCGGTGTGAAATCATATAAAACATAAATAGTAGCATAGTAAGCTCAGAGCCGTTATAGGGCACACATCCACCTCATAGCGCCATGTAATGGGGCTGTAGTCACTGGCAACACATGTTGCCTCTGCATGGCACCATATTATGGGGGTATTAGAAGCGGATTGGCCATAGACCTTACAGGGAGATTTCCCAGTGGGTCAATGCCCCAGGGGGCTGCCCAATCCCTCCTCTCTGCCAGGCACTCATGTACCCCTTCAGCGACCACACATGCCCTCCTTAATTCAACTGCTGTGGCCTACACTTCACCTCCTTAACCCCCTGCTCCATAGACAACTGGAGGAGGATAACAGAAGATGGCAGCTATTGATGGCCACCACATGAGGCAAGCTTTTGGGGCATTATATTGTGCTACACTGTGTTATCTGGTTCTGCTGGGATGGTATTTTGCACAATAGAATTGTTGACCCCACCTACTTATGTTGTCCCGCCTTCTGTTAATTTGGACCTGTCTACAAAATGGGGCCACTTTTATTTTTTTTCCAGGGCCACTTTAATTTCCCAGTCTGCCCCTGGGCGGTATACAACCCTAGCAGCAGTGTCCAAATAAGCTATCATATTGTGGCACATTATACCACCCCAACAGAGCCAAGTACCACAGTCTATCACAAAATACTGTCAGCAGCACAAAATACATCCCCAAAAACTTCCACTGGCCGGCCGTGAGGAGAACTCAGGCAGCCCCCTGGGCACTGGCCCACCGGGAAATTTCCCTGTAAGGTCTATGGCCAATCCACCCCTGTACATCACTCAATTATCTCTGGAAATCCCATAGAGAGTGTGCCACTTTTGCTGCATTCATTTTGTGGACTCCAGGACACTCTTCTTATGATCAGTGGGGGTCCCAAAGATTGAACGCCCACCAATTGTATACTGGTCACCTATCATGTGGATTTGTGATAACTTCTTATAGTGGGACAACCTCTTTGAGGGGTTACTGCTCTACTCAACTCATAGATTGCGCAGATCTGTAATATCCCAGTGTGCATGAGCCCTCACTATGGTGCTCAAACTTAACAATGGACTTTGGAAAATAAAATGATATGCATGTTAGAACTGACATTGTTACAAACCTTCATGAGGGATTTGTTTTTCCAAAGATTTGCTCATGATTTTGTGGCTTGTGTTCAGCATTTCAGAATGTGCATGTTTCATGATAGTCGACTTTCCAAAATGAGTAGATCAACTTTAACACTATATTGTAAGTGTTTACATTTCCATACATTTTATTTTAATTGCATTTTATTTGTGTGTAATATATGATATAAATACATGATAGCGCCCCTAAAAGAACGTGAAGTAGTTTTCTATTCAGATTTAATACTTGATGTATTTAAGCAGATTGGTGCTTATGGGGAATGAAAATACCAAATAAACTCATAGCCACTGGCAGAAGGGGTATCACATTTTTGGAAGTATTTGTGAATCTAATAAAAAAGGAATATGGTGCTTTTTATCATCTGTATTTACCTACAGGCAAAGTATACTGTGATGAATTTTCCGTAGAGAAGGAACATAGCACTTCTTAAATACCGCTCAACAAAACACCCAAAGTATGTAATCCTGTGATTAGCTTGTTCACCCTAAGAGGGATGAAACATCCATGAGACCATCCACCTCCCTCATTTACATTTTGACTGTGATGTGATTTTCCTTTTCTTTGTGCTTTAACTATTCAGTGGTAATACAAAAATTTCCAAAAATGTTGCCTTCCATTTTTACCCAGGGCCAGATAAGGGATAGTGGCAGGGTTGCCAACTGTCTAGAAATTTCTGGACAGTCCGTAAAATTAGGTGACTTTTTTCCTTTGTCCGTGAAAAAAAATTCTTGTGTCCATGATTTTTTTTTTAGGCTGGTGGTACATGACTAGATTATTTTGGTGGTAAATATCATCATTTTACAGCTCACAGTAAATGCTGGTAATGAGTTCTTATCAGTATTTTGACCTATAGATGTATATTACTTATGATTGTCACCATTCATTATGGTTTTCCAATTGATCTGAAAAAAAATGTTGGCTGTCCATGATTTTAGGATAAGTTGTAAAGAAAAAAGAAAAATTCTGATTGGCAGCTCTGGATAGTGGAGGCCATGAGAAAAAAAGGTGGTGGGAACTTCTTCTTGTACCATACTTGACTCTAATTGACTCTAATTGCAGTGAGATATAGGGGAGGTGATGTGCATGAGCATGACAATCTCCACTGAGGTCTGTGGAGGTCATGGAGATAGCAAAGCTAGTGACTCTCTTAGCCTTAAAGGAGTATTTCCATAATCAACATTTATCATCTATACAGAGAATAAGTGATTCTGTAAGTATATATCTATGTGAGTCTGACAGCTGTGACCCCAGACAATCATAATAATGGGATACCTTGTATCTAGAGATGAGCGAGCATGCTCGAGTGCCATTTTTGCATATTTGCGTACGCATTTTAAAATTCCTACGCTATTCATGCGCATATTTTAATCTATACGCAAATGCGTACGAATTGCCACGAATAGCGTACAAATTCAATTTATACGCTATTCGTACGCAATTCGTACGCATTTGCGTATAGATCAAAATATGCGTATGAATAGCGTAGGAATTTTAAAATGCGTACGCAAATATGCAAAAACGGCACTCGAGCATGCTCTGCCGAGCATGCTCGCTCATCTCTACTTGTATCCCATTAGCAGTGGACCATGGAGCAGTGGTCAAGCATGGGTGCTACTTTACCATTCAGTCTGATGGAGACTGACAGAGAGAGCCAACTACAGTACTTGGCTAGCTCCGTCCTTCCTTTAGGCTCTGAGCGGAGTGGTAGTACTCTTTTTTTCCACCCCATTTTGAGTAGTTGATAGAGGTGTCTGGAAGAAGCTTAGTCTCTCTCCTTAGGCCTTGTTCACACTTCAGTTATTTAATCAGTTATTTCCATCAGTGATTGTGAGCCAAAACCAGGAGTGAAGTCTCCACAGACATAAGGTATAAGGGAAAGATCTGCACCTGTTCTGTGTTTTGACTCACAATAACTGATGGAAATAACTGATCAAACAAGGCCTTACTGGAATAAACACTTGGATAGGCTCAGTCAGACGGAGGGTGGGAGAAACGGAGACAGCTGTTTATACCGAGCATTAGGAGGGTCAGAAATTACCAGATGTCCTATCAACATCAATTATGAGAAGATGTGCAGCCATTTTAGACATGGTCTAATAATACTCTTGATACACAGTTAAATGGAAAAGTAAGTGAACCTTTGGAATTATCTGAATCTTTGCGTTGATTACTACAAACATGTGGTCACAATGGTGAAGACATTTAGAAAGATTTATGAAACTATATGAAAACTCTGCTTTCCTTTGGTAAGTAATTATCCTCAGTGTAGGGAGAAAAATTATGTGAACTTCTGTTTTAATAACTTTTCCAAGACCTAATTGGCAAAAGGTGTTTCAAAAGGGGATGGGATTTGAATGGTGGGTTTCACTTGTGTGTTACTCACTTAATACACTTACACAAAGTCTAGTTACTGACAAATCCATTCTTTTGAGGAAAAAATGGTTAGTGTGAACCATGTGAAGTAAGTGAACCTCTGTTTTAAAAGAGTAGTCTCAGTTCAGCAAGTGGCATTTATCATGTAGATAAAGTTACTACAAGGCCCTTACTAATGTATTGTGATTGTCCATATTGCTTCCTTTGCTTTGTATCCAGGTGTTATGACCACCCTGCAATCCAGCAGTGATGGCCGTGCTTTCACACTATTGGAATGAGCGTTGGCCTATGCACTCGTCCCCGATCCTGGCCACCAGAGAGGTCGGTACCATCAATATTAAAAGCCCGGAGAACTCCTTTAACCCTACTGAGATGCTGTGGCATGATCTGAATATGGTTGAACACTCAGTTCAAAAATATTGATAAGCTGTGGATTGTAGCTGTGTGTTGGGGCTCCCAACTAATTGTCAAGAAACCTTTTTAACAAGCAGGGATTGTAAAAAATGGAGAATCCATCTAATTCTTGATACTGTTGATATCTCCTTGTAGGAGTGAGTAAGACATTGAGTTTTTAACACTAATATTCTATGGCAAAAAAAGAAAGAAGATACTCCAGCATATCTCCTTCCCATACAAGATGGAGTCTTTTTATAGAAGCACTTTTAAAAACCCCATACAGTCAACAGAGACAGAAGGACCTCTTATCTGTTTCGAGGTACTAAGCATGTAGTCATTGATCCTATGACCAAGAGCTTTCTATCTCAAAACACGTAAGATGTCCTTCCATCTCTATTATCTGTATGCTGTTTTTAAAGTTGCTTCAATAAAAAGACTGTCTTATATGGGATGAAGATGTGCTGGATTCTTTTCTTTCTGTTTGCAAGATTGTGCTGACCTGCATTCATCTGTGACACACTCCTACTGAGGCACGTTATCAGCGAGCGCCTGTCTTCCTTGTTAGCTGACCATTATTCCCATTTCCTATGGATGGGTTTTGGAATCTTGTAGTAAGTGAAAAGTGAAAATCCTCCTTACATAGTAAGCTGTTCTAACACTGCACAGATGAATATATTGCTTCTCATTACATAAATTTAAAGGAGGATTTTAATGAAATATTAGTCATTCTAAAACAGCATAATTTTTATATGGTGCTTCTTATTGAATAAATCATGTTTTGCTCCGAGATATTGCAAAGCAAATCATGCAAGTGTTTTAACATTTTCATCAAAATGAGCAAAATCCCATTGGTCTCTGTAAGTTATATTTCACTTTATCTTGGCAAAGAAATTCAGCTGGCACTTCCATTCCTATCAATGGACATAAAAATGCATAAAATTGTGCAGTTGTGGCAATAAATGCGATAATGTGGTAGACAACATAATGTTCCAATACATTCTGTTTTTCCTTTTATTTCTAGCCAGAGCGTGTATATGTCCATTAAACAGAAAAAATAAAATGAAATGACTAAATGAATCAATAAACAGTCCTTTTACCCAATATGATAGTCCGGAAACATTAATAATCCAGGAATGTATTCAACACAGAACTGCAATATACAGCATCTAATGGAAGAGGAGGCAAAGGCCTCATGCACACGAACGTGTGCCGCCCGTGCTGCGGGCCACAAACTGCGGTTCGCAATGCACGGGCACTGACCGTGAGGCCACAGCATGTGGATCGCGGACCCATTCACTTGAATGGGGTCCGCGATCTGCATCCAAGGGTCCGCACCGCAAAAAAATAGTGCTTGCGCTACTTTTTTGCGGTACGGCCAGAAGCACCACGGAAGCACACTGTAGTGCTTCCGTGGTGTTACGATCCATGCCTCAGCTCCACATCTCCCGGATCGCGGACCCATTGAAGTGAATGGGTCCGCGATCCGTGATGCGGCCTGCACACGGCCGGTGCCCGTTTATTGCGGACCGCAATACATGCACGGCCGGCACACGTTCGTGTGCATGAGGCCTAAGGCTCAGTTCACATCACCATTTAGCTTTCCGTTCTTCTAAACTGTCAGAAGAATAGATAGAGAGAGAAAAAAAACAGGTTCCTGTAAAAAAAAAACGATCCTGTTGCATCAGATGTCATCCATTTGAGCCATTTCCGTCTGAGATCCTTTTTTTAGACGGGAAAAAAAGTCCTGAATGCAGTACTTTTGTTTCCGTCTAAAAAAACGGCTCTCAGACGGAAATGGCTCAAATGGATGACATCTGATGCAACAGGATCCATTTTTTTACTGGATCCTGTAAAAAAACGGATCCTATGCAATCATGTGCATTAACTGATGCAACAGGATACATTTTTTTTACTGGATCCTGTAAAAAAACGGATCCTATGCAATCCCATGCATTAACTGATGCAACAGGATACATTTTTTTTTCTCTCTCTCTTGCAGCATTTTTTTGTCCGCGATGTGGTGCGGAGCAAGACAGATCCGTCATGACTTACAATGTAAGTCAATAGGGATGGATTTGTTTTCTCTGACACAATCTGACACAATAGAAAACAGATCCGTCCCCCATTGTCTTTCAGTGGAGTCCATGATGGATCCGTCTTGGCAATGTTAAAGATAATACAACCGGATCTGTTCATAACATATGCAGATGGTTGTATTATCATGACGGAAGGGTTTTTGCTGATCCATGATGAATCAAGCAAAAACGCTGGTGTGAAAGTAGCCTAAGCTGTGAGATGTATGATATGGTTCTAGTTTCACACTTGTCCGACAGATTCTCTGCATATTTGCCAGGTTGCTGCCAGATCACCGTTGGTCCCTATTATAGTTAATAGGGCTTGATGACAACGTTGAAATACAGAGAGGTCCTGACAGATGTAAGGCCCCATTCACACGACCGTATCTATCCGCAAAATTGCGGGAATAGATGCGGCCCCATTCACCTCAGGCTCTTATGAAGCATGTCCTATACTTGTCCGTGCGCACGGACAAGTATAGGCATTTTCAATGGGGCCGCACGGCGTGTGTTCCGAGCGCTGCGGAACACACGCCGGGCAGCCCCGTATATTTGCGGGTCCGCAGTAATGCGGGCCCGCAAATATACGTTCCTGTGACTGGACCCTAAGTGCTAGTGTGAAACCAGACATAGGGGGGAATTTATCATTAGGAAAATATTTGAAGTCAGTTTTGCTTCAGTCTGTGTTGGAGTACTTTCTGCAACATTTATCAAACGTCACAGGTTGTTTGATAAATGTGGCTTGTCCTTAAACCTAACACTTCTTTCTAGGGAAGCTACTCCACTTTTCCTACTCCACCCTCCTCCTGGAGTGAGATTGCGACTATTTTGCGACTTTTTTTAAAAAGTCGCAATGATAAATCTGGAGTGAAACTCATTAACATGGCTAACCACACCCACTTTTCCACCCATATTACAAACTGGAGTGAGTGGTGTACACATGCAAAAAGTCGCAAAAAATGCGCAAAAAAGTCGCAAAAGCCCTATCGTGCGACTTTTTGAAGACAGAATTCTGGAGTGAAGGTGTGATAAATCAGGGCCAATAGTGTTTATGGAAAAAAAAAAAAGTGATACGACTGTGATGTGAGAAAAAACTTTATAGGTGAATATAAAGTAACTGAAAATCGGTTGCATTTATCTGAATAGGGCTGGGTCAGAAAGCACATGGATTTCTGCAAGTTTCATTCAGAAAAATGGGAATGTCACCACATGTGAATTCACACTAAGAGTTGCAATATGGATGGCCATGCTATATTTCCACTGCAGCTGTTTGCTAGTGATGTTGAAAGTGGCTTCCTTTGGAAGGCAGTTGTCTATAGAGATGAGCGAATCGGTTCTAAACAATTCTTTACAAATTTCCCAAAAATTATCTTGCCAAACAAATCCAACATTTTTTTTATTATTTGTTTCAGACAAATTGCATAAAATTGTCACCCAATGCCATTTTACTGTAAAAAAAAAAAAAAAAAGGATGAACATGAAGGATCAACTGACACTGGAAGGGATTAAGGGAGGGGAAGACTTGGATTGATTGGCTCAGAAGCTGACAGGCAGCCTGATTAGCCAATCAAGGGCAGTATTCAGCCAGGTCCCTGTGCTGAGAATGATACAAACGCCATACTGTTCTCATTTGTGGATGTGATGGGATGTGCTGTGGTTGTGTCTGCCAAAAAAGTCAACTGCAGTCCTCTGCACCGCAATCTGTGACTTTTCCCCTCTCACATCAGGTCTAAAAATGTGGGCGTGGAGCAGGGGCGTAGCTATAGGGGAAGCAGGGGAAGCAGCTGCTTTGGGGCCCAGACCCACAAGGGGCCCCCTCAGGAGGGAGACTAAAAGATTTTATTGTCAGGGCCCCCTCAACAGTATTATACAATGACATTATATACAGGGACACTATAGGAAACGGATGGAGCGGATATCAGGCCTTGTCTGGGAGAGCTCAATCTTGACTAGCCACAAGAGTGAGGGTTGCATGTGAGTTGGGGGTTGCGAAGAAGTTTCTGGGGGGGCCCCATTCAAAAATTTGCTGTGGGGCCCAGTTAGTTGTAGTTACGCCACTGGCGTGGAGTGTGCAAGGAAGGGGATGGACCGGCAGGCCCGTCTCATTCATCAGTTTCTACGCCTGTTTTAGGCATAGAAAGTGGTCTAAATGTAAGACAGCAATGAAGCTCCTTACATCTAGAAGTGGCGCTGGATGCGCCGAAGTTATATAGAGGCCGGCGCCTCTTCATAACCCCGGCGGATCCACAGCCAGGTATAGGGCTTGTTAAGACCAGCGTCTAAAATGCTGGTCTTAATAATTGTGCCCCAATGTTCTTGCAGTTTTTGTTGACCACCTTGCCCAGTGTTGGGGAGACATCTAGTGGGATATTTACTATCTGATGCACTTTAGCAACTGATCCACTGTGTGGCCTCTCTCATCCAGAATCATGAGATCTCATACAGCATGACAACACTTCAGTTTACAATTCTTAAAAGTCATATTTTGCGACTTTTTGATGCCAGAATTCTAGAGTGAAGGTATGATAATTCAGGGCCTAGGTGTTTGCAGAATTTTTTGCTTTATTTTACATGTTTTTTTAAACATAAAAATAAATATTCCTTATAATTTTTTCAAATTTCTCCAACAAAGTGAGTAGTCTGAACACTCCAGCACACAGACTACAACGCCCAGCTATTGATCCTGCAGTTGCATCCCCCCAAAATTGTCAAAAAGCAGGCTGCGGGAAATAAGAAAAACCACCTCGGGGGAGCAGGGAGAAACTGAGGACTAGAGAGACATTACAACCTAGATTGGTGAGTGGGAGAAAGAAGACGTGATTGCCTCAGTTGGTAGAAAGATCTAACACAGCAGGGTGGAGGTGAAGCGGTGTAGTGTGTGTCACCAGGCAGCTTTCTATGTTACACAGAAGGACGAGATGAGATTGTGATATATATCCCTGAAATGGAATGACCACTGGGGTCTAATTTTTGATTTTTCTTAGGAGTCATCTAATAAAGCATAAAAGCAAGAGCGACATGAGAAAAAAAAATGTTACAAAGAAAAAAAATGAATGCATCTTTTATTGGTAGTACTTAGTACTTTATACTAAAATCTATGTGAACTTATCATTCTTGAGAATAATTCATACTGTAAACATCTCATTTCTAAGTTCTCAGTCAAGCTCTATCTACGTGGACTAAATCATCTGTGGACCTGTCCCTGGATGCAAGGTTCTTCCCGAGTAACAAAAAAAAAAGTCTTAATTTCACAAGCTGAGCTCTATATTATACCCCTGCGCTGCGTTAGCAATTTACGGTAATTCTTGTGTCTTTTGTACTACAAATGGGAGTAAACACAGGTGTCCCTTATTCACCATCTGATATTTGATCTTATTAAAGAACAGGTGGCACCAGCCACATAAGAGAGCTCATGGGTACTGGAAGCGTTCATTTTGGCTGGCAAAAACACAAATGGCTGTTGTCAATGAAAACACTGGCAATTAACCAATTATAATCATAACACGTTTGATCATTTTTGCTAATACACATGAAGTATATCCACTGTGTGTAGAGCTATACCGTTTACCTTCCTCCGACATTCCTTTCAGACCTTCTCTCCGCAGATGTGTCCTTCCTCTGCTGTTTGAGTGTGTATGGCTTTTCACCTCTCAATAGCACCAAAGTTCATACCACCTTGTGGGAGTGGACGGTGAAGAACCCGCAATCTCTTAGACTCCACTCCCCAGCTCAGTCCTATTCCAAATCAATTAGAAACCCAGTGAGTCCACACTATCACTGTTGACCTCATATCATTTCTTCTAGGAGCATCACTTCACCTCTTCCTCTCCCCCCTCGCCACTCCACCTGCCACACTGATTGACAGAGTTAGGCATCCTCACATTTCAGATGCCTAGCCCTGAAATCTTGAGCATGCACCTATGCATGCACTGCTTGTATCTCCAAGCGTGGACAGCGAGACCGGGTTCCGGCAAAACTACAATTGACACATGCACAGTATGGATTTCAGAGCCAGACTGTGCAGGTTAAGTGGTGCTCCGAGGGGCTAGGCTATCCCCTTGGTGCTTTAAGCTCCTCATAAACATAAAAACAAAAGCACACATTTCTTTAAAATGACTCCTCTGATTGCTTCAACACTAGGCGTTAATGCAGTAAGCATGATCAACCCTACCGGGCAGTATGGTTTCCAAGGGTTGATCATGCTGACAGAGTGTGGTTTAAAGAGGACCTTTCACCACTCCTGACATGCCTGTTTTAATAGCTCCATGCATTCCCCATGTACTAACAATTCTGGAGCATCTATTTATATGTCTCTATGTTGTGCCATTCCTTTATTATTTGCACTAGAAGTTATGAGTGAATTGCTATTTGTCTTCAGTAAAGGAACAGAGGGGAGGTAACCAGTTGGGGGTGTGTACCTGCACAGTCTGACTCTAGCCAATCAGTGCTGCCATGTTCAAACTGTGCAGATACACACCCCCAACTGGTCACCTCCCCTCTGTTCCCTTACTGCAGGCAAATAGCAATTCATTCATAACTTCTAGTGCAAACAATAAAGGAATGGCACAACATAGAGCCATAAGAATAGATGATCCAGAATTGTTATTACATGGGGAATGCATGAAGCTATTAAAACAGGCATGTCAGGAGTGGTGAAAGGTTCTCTTTAATATAGTCAAACTTGCCGACCTGATTTTATGTTATCCAAAAAATCACAGACAACCAACATATCCATGAGCACACAGGTAAGGCCTTCATCACACGGCCGTAGTTTCTGTCCTCATCTGAGCTGCATTTTTAGTGGATCGGATGCGGACCCATTCATTTCAATGGGGCCGCAAAAGATGCCGACAGCACACAGTCAACTTTGCGAACTTTGCAAATACGGATAGGACATTTCTACAGAACTCAAGAAATAAACTGTGGCATGCACACAGAAGGGATCTGTGTTTTACAGATTCGCCATTTGAGGACCACAAAACACAGCCCTGTGCATGAGCCCTAAACATGATAAAGTAGCTCAAAATTCTGACATAAACTCAGTTGCAGAATTTACTGGATAAATGATTACACAATATGTACCAGTTTCTCCAGCTTCAAAATGATCATGGACATCAATTTTTTCACAGACACTGGAACATGTCTCCAATTTTTAAGACTGTTCAGGAATTTATAGACACTTGGCAACCCTGATGAGAGTTGTCTTCCAAAACTCCTGCCAGACGGCTGACTTTCTCGCTTCCTGTGCATTGGTCACTAGAGGGGACATGTCATAGGACATGTGGTCCTTCCAATGAACATCTGTTAACAAGGTCTGTCCTAATCATAATGGATTATAGATGGATACTAACCATGAAGCCCCCTCTTTGATGTCACCATATCTCATCCAGACGGGCCCTTTAATTCGATTCAGGGACTTCCTTTGGATCTTTTTTCATCCTCTGTCATCTTGTGACACATTTATTAGCGTCCTCTCGTGCACTTTGCAGCTCGATGTTTCCCTCTCATTACTGTCAGGCAATATTCATTTGTAACGTGTAACAGAACCCGCAGTTTTGTTGTCATGTTTTACACAGTAATTATAGAAGCGTTTCGATAAGGCCTTCATTTCTTGGGACAGTCGACGATCTTCTTGACAACTAATTGGCTGATTAATATTATGCTGGAGAAATGGAAAAAAAAACGTCCATTTTAGCTCTTTACGAGCCATGCGTCAACAGCTGCAGATGGACTGGTTTACAGCTGGTGGCTTCCATACGGACGGCATAGACGACAATGATGTGTGATACCGGCGTTCCTCCTCCAGGGACTTTGTGCGTTCAATTAACATTTCCCTGAAATGTTCATTTATGTACCTATATTTACTGTACCGATCCACGGTGCTGAATATTCATTGTAAATGGAAAGCAAGGTAGACCGGGGATTAGCGCTACACATAAGCAGTGTATGTTGAGGATTAAGGCTAAACATAAGCAGTGTATATGGAGGATTAGCACCATACACAAGCTGTGTACATGGTAGGATTACCGCTAACAGGATGGCTCACAATCTCGGGGGAGGGTGTAAATCTTATGTTTTTGTAGGTGCGACACAAAACAGTGCAATTCTTTACAATTACAGGGTATATTCCTATGGTGCCTGCAACTCACTTAGCTGCAAGCTGGCTGACTCAATGACCTCCTCTCCAGAAGCAGAAGTGAGGAATAAAATACATCTCTTGGGGGCAAAGGAAGTCCCTGTTAGTGACATCTTTCGCAGCTTGATTTATATTTTAGCAGCTGTTGTTTCACCGTGAGGTATGGTTCTGACAAACCGCTCAGCCTGAGAAATGTGCAGCCTTTCTTTTTTTTTTTCCTTGAGTTAAAGGACATGGTACCAGATTCCTGTGAATGGAAAAAAACAATGTCTGCCTTTAAATGTCTAAGTCTCTTGATTAAAAAAATAATCTTATATAGCTTTAATAATCAGTAGCTAATATTATATTATATGGTACGCAAGTGTATGATTGAACCTTAGCTACTGGTAACAAGATGCGCTAGAATGGAATCCGTAGCATTGACCTGGAACGGTCTTTCTGTTATTATTAGGTTCCTGCAGGCTCGGACTGGCCCACAGGGGTACAAGTGAATCCCCTGGAGGGCCCCTGAGCAAGGTGGGCCCCTAGTCAAGTGGCACATAACACAGTAGACTTACTGCACTACAAACATATATTCAATGTACAGCATCTCAACCAGCCAATGTTCATATAAAAACTTGATAAATTATAAAAGAAATTCCCCAGTTTATTATTATAGACACGATCAGAGCTGAGATGACTTCTAGGTATAGAGGAGAGCTGCCAGTGTCCTCTTCTCCCCAGGATCTACCTTCTCAAACTTGCTACAGGGACCCCCATATTCAATCATCTGGTAGCATCTTGCTGCTGTGTGAGCAGGTAATATTTGAATGTATCCATACGGTGGGCCCCCAAAATAAATTTTACTGGTGGGGCCTAGGCACCCCAGTCTGGCACTCAGGGGTGGATTAAGGATCCCATGGGCCCTGGGCAGTTTATAATGCATGGGCCCTGCCCCGCCCCCCACACGCTCCACCCCTTCACCACCCTCACACGATCCACCCCTGCCCCGCCCCCACATGCTCCACCCCTGCCCCACCCCCACACGCATTTTGCCTCCTTAAACAAAAATGGTAAATACACAGCATAAGGCCTTGCTGGGTAACCTATTTAACCCTATGCTGCATCAATAACTAATATAGCCTGAAGGCTATCTTTACATACAAGCAGGATAGGGTTAAAATGGTTACCCAGCAAGGCCTTATGCTGTGTTTTTACCATATTGAGGCAGCAAAAGGCCTTGGTGAGTAACCTTTTTAACCCTATGCTGCTTGTATCTAAAGATAGCCCTTAGGCTATATTAGTTATTGATGCAGCATAGGGTTAAATAGGTTACCCAGCAAGGCCTTATGCTGCCTCAATATGGTAAAAACACAGCATAAGGCCTTGCTGGAAACATATAACCATATGCTGCTTAAATGATGCATGCAGAACTTTTCTGTCCGGTCTTTTTAACAGAATCTGTGACGCAAATGTGAATGGATAGTATTAGACGTATAGCATCAGATGTCTGTTTAACACACAAATACAGAGCAAGAACCGAGATCACTACATACACACAGCACCAAACCAAACCCATAAGTCAAATACAGCACCAGAACCAAGTTCTCTACAAAAATACAGCACTAGAACCAAGTTATCTACATAAATACATCACCAGAACCAAGTTCTCTACATAAATACAGCACCAGAACCAAGTTCTCTACATAAATACATCACCAGAACCAAGTTTTCTACATAAATACAGCACCAGAACCAAGTTCTCTACATAAATACAGCACCAGAACCAAGTTCTCTACATAAATACATCACCAGAACCAGGTTCTCTACATAAATACATCACCAGAACCAAGTTCTCTACATAAATACAGCACCAGAACCAAGTTCTCTACATAAATACAGCACCAGAACCAAGTTCTCTACATAAATACAGCACCAGAACCAAGTTATCTATATAAATACATCACCAGAACCAAGTTCTCTACATAAATAGATCACCAGAACCAAGTTCTCAACATAAATACATCACCAGAACCAGGTTCTCTACATAAATACAGCACCAGAACCAAGTTCTCTACATAAATACATCACCAGAACCAAGTTCTCTAAATAAATACAGCACCAGAACCAAGTTCTCTACATAAATACATCACCAGAACCAAGTTCTCTACATAAATACATCACCAGAACCAAGTTCTCTACATAAATACATCACCAGAACCAAGTTCTCTACATAAATACATCACCAGAACCAAGTTCTCTACATGAATACATCACCAGAACCAAGTTTCTCTACATAAATACAGCACCAGAACCAAGTTCTCTACATAAATATACTATACTATATATATATATATATATATATATATATATATATATATATATATATATCATATACTATATATCTATACACACTGCATCTACTATACTTTTATAATACATGAGGTATATACAGATATATAGTATATACAGCAGTGTACTGATATGTGAGGTATGAGGTATAATGTAGTGTGTACAGATATATAGTATATACAGTAGTGTACTGATATGTCAGATACGGCGTGTATTAGATGTAGTGTGTACTGATGTGTGAGGTATAAAAGATGCAGTGTGTACAGATATATGTGGACGGTCATATATTATGGTTACTGTGAGGTACGTGAGGTATTGGGGGTTGTAGTTAAGGTTCCAGTCAGTTTAAGGGATAGGATTAGCATTAGTGTTAGTATATTAGGGCCAGTATTGGTGTTAGGGGTCAGTATTGAGGTTAGGGGTCAGTATTGGGGTTAGGGGCCAGTATTGGGGTTATGGGCTAGTATTAGCATAAAGCTACATTTAGACGACCGAAAGTGTTTAGCAGTCCACAAATTGTGCCAGCCCTATATAGAAATGCCTATTTTTGCGGACAAGAATACGACATATGCTTTATATTTTTTGTGGGGCCACGGAACGGAACTACGGATGTGGACAGTACATGGTGTGTGTGTCTGCATCTTTTGCGGCCCTATTGAATTGAATGGGTCTGCAGTTGCACTCATTCCGCAAAATTGTGGAACGGATGCAGACCCAGAAATATGGTCATCTGAATGCACCCTTAAGGCCAGTATTGGGGTTAGAGGCAACATTAGGGTACATTCATATGATCATATTTCCATTAACTTCAACGGGGTTGCAAATCCGTAGTTCCGCTCCACGGCCCTGCAAAAAAGATAGAGCATACCCTATTCTTGACCGCAATTGCAGACAAGAACAGGCATTTTTATCTTAGGGCTGGGCATGTGCGTTTCACAAAATGTGGAATGCGCACGGCCAGTATCCGTGTTTTGTGGAGCCGCAATTGTGGACCGCAAAACAAATATGGTCATGTAAATGAGAAAGTATTATGGGTCAGTACAGTACATTAGGGTTAGCGGTCAATATTAGGGTAAGGGACAGTATTAGTGTTCAGTATTAGGGTTAGGGGGTCCAGGGTTAGAGGTCAGTACCAGGGTAGGGGTCAGTACTAGGGTTAGGGATAGGACAGGGCCAGTATAAGGGGGGGTGAGACAGGGCCAGTATTTGGGGGGTGAGACAGGGCCAGTATTTGGGGGGTGAGACAGGGCCAGTATTTGGGGTCGATACTAGGGGGTCAGTGGCCAGTATCAGGGTTAGGGGTCCAAGGTTAGAGGTCAGTAACAGAGTAGGGGTCAGGGGCCAGTACTAGGGTTTGGGGTCAGGCAGGGCCAGTATTAGGGGGTCAGGGGCCTGTATTATACTGTATACTATACAGCATGGTATACGGATTATACTGTATACTATACAGCATGGTGTACGGAGTATACTGTATACTATACAGCATGGTGTACGGATTATACTGTATATTATACAGCATGGTGTACGGATTATACTGTATACTATACGGCATGGTGTACGGATTATACTGTATATTATACAGCATTGTGTATGGATTATACTGTATATTATACAGCATTGTGTACGGATTATACTGTATATTATACAGCATGGAGTACGGATTATACTGTATATTATACAGCATGGTGTACAGATTATACTGTATACTATACAGCATGGTGTACAGATTATACTGTATATTATACAGCATGGTGTATGGATTATACTGTATATTATACAGCATGGTGTACGGATTATACTGTATATTATACAGCATGGTGTATGGATTATACTGTATACTATACAGCATGGTGTACGAATTATACTGTATACTATACAGCATGGTGTACGGATTATACCGTATATTATACAGCATGGTGTACGGATTATACTGTATATTATACAGCATGGTGTACGGATTATACTTTATATTATACGGCATGGTGTATGGATTATACTGTATACTATACGGCATGGTGTACGGATTATACTGTATATTATACAGCATGGTGTATGGATTATACTGTATACTATACAGCATGGTGTACGAATTATACTGTATACTATACAGCATGGTGTACGGATTATACCGTATATTATACAGCATGGTGTACGGATTATACTGTATATTATACAGCATGGTGTACGGATTATACTGTATATTATACAGCATTGTGTATGGATTATACTGTATATTATACAGCATTGTGTACGGATTATACTGTATATTAAACAGCATGGAGTACGGATTATACTGTATATTATACAGCATGGTGTACGGATTATACTGTATATTATACAGCATGGTGTACGGATTATACTGTATATTATACAGCATGGTGTACGGATTACACTGTATATTATACAGCATGGTGTACGGATTATACTGTATACTATACAGCATGGTGTACGGATTATACTGTATACTATACAGCATGGTGTACAGATTATACTGTATACTATACAGCATGGTGTACGGATTATACTGTATATTATACAACATGGTGTACGGATTATACTGTGTATTATACAGCAAAGTGTATGGATTATACTGTACATTGTATAGCATGGTACAGGGATTATAATATATACTGTACAACAAATGCATGGCTGTTACACCATGCCGGACAATATAACCCCTGCGCCACACTGTACAATATACAGTATGTACAGTATATGCATATACCCACACACATACATACACACACATACATACACACACACACATACATACATACATACATGAAACACATAAATACTTACTGTTACTTGTCCCTTGTCCTGACGCCACTCTGGAGGGGGCTGGGCCTTGGTCTTCTTTCCCCTCTTGCCATGCTGCACAGGTCCTTCCCTGTCCAGGACCAGCAGCGCAGCATGAGGGAGGAGGCGGGGCCAGCTGGGAGCCTAAAAGTTGCAGCGGTGAGCGGGCCAGGAGAGGCCCGGAGCGCAGGGACGCATCTTGATGATGCAGAGTAGAGGGTGGGGCCTCCCGTGCACTCCGGGCCCCCCTGTGCCGCGGGCCCCATAGCAGTGGCGTTGTCTGCCTATATGGGCGGTACGCCACTGCTAATGTGATTATAATGGGGGCAATCCGGCCTGTACCCCCCCAGGAGGCTGGGCCCCGGGCGGTTGCCCAGATTGCCCTCATTATAATCCTCCTTTGCTGGCACTGGGCTCCTGTATGAAGTCTTAGACAGATGAGGTAGCCAGGATGATTGGAGACAGAGACAGCACCCTAGACCAACCAATCCTTGTAGTTCAATAATGCATTTAACTCTCGCTGTTAATGTTTAGAACATCCAAATTGTATGGGCAACACCCACGTGGCAGGCAGGGAAGAAACAGCTTAGAAGTTCCCTGGTTCTGGCAACTAGTCAGACTTCATAGACCATTCTATGTGGCTGGGTAAGTCTCCGTGCACGAATTTACTTATTTATTTTACTCACTTATATAGCACTGACAAATTCTGCATCTAGGCGAGTACATAAAGGCTCATGTGCCCTGGTGCAAGCCCCCCTTCCCTGAGTGCTTTCTGGCCAGGGGCAGGGAAGCACATAGCCTTCATTCTTCTTGAGGCAAAAATTGAAACGGCACTCCATCCCCCATGCCAAATTTTTGACCTAACCCCTTCCCTACAGCCAAAAGTAGGGATGAGCGAACCGAACCGTAACGAACCAGATTCGTTACGAACTTTACCGAACGTTCGGTTCGTCCCCGAACCGAACTTTCGTCAAGTTCGTATGAATCAGGTTCGTAAATAAAGTTTACTTTTTCCACAGAATAGACCAGGATACAAGGGATTATTTATTACTCCTACAATCCCTTGTATCCTGGTGTGACCCTCGTGTCAAACCACCCTTTTGGGAGGAGAATGGCCGAGATGGGTTATTATTTTCGTTCGTCCGAACGTTCGTTCGGACGAGCGAACAGAACCGTAACGAACCAGATTCGTTTAAGAACTTTTAAGACGAATCTGGTTAAAATAAAAACGGCACATCAAAACTGTACCGTTTTCACAGAATAGACCAGGATACAAGGGATTATTTATTACTCCTACAATCCCTTGTATCCTGGTGTGACCCTCGTGTCAAACCACCCTTTTGGGAGGAGAATGGCCGAGATGGGTTATTATTTTCGTTCATCCGAACGTTCGTTCGGACGAGCGAACAGAACCGTAACGAACCAGATTCGTTTAAGAACTTTTAAGACGAATCTGGTTAAAATAAAAACGGCACATCAAAACTGTACCGTTTTCACAGAATAGACCAGGATACAAGGGATTATTTATTACTCCTACAATCCCTTGTATCCTGGTGTGACCCTCGTGTCAAACCACCCTTTTGGGAGGAGAATGGCCGAGATGGGTTATTATTTTCGTTCGTCCGAACGTTCGTTCGGACGAGCGAACAGAACCGTAACGAACCAGATTCGTTTAAGAACTTTTAAGACGAATCTGGTTAAAATAAAAACGGCACATCAAATGCGTACATATTCAGTTAAGTAGCGTACCTTTGACAACGCTAGACTGTATGTTCGTTATTTGTGCGGGAATGTTCGCATTAGCGTACGTATTAGTGTAGATTCTCAAATATGCGTATATTCGTTCGTATAAGGTTCGTTTTAGGTTCGGTTCGTACGAATCCGAACTTCAAGAAAGTTCGCCGAAGCGAACCGAACCGAACTTTTCAAAAGTTCGCTCATCCCTAGCCAAAAGTATAACCTGAAGAATCTGGGCCCCCAGTGCAAAATCTATGACAGAGCCCTCCCAGCATGCACTTTCTATAATACTGATGTCTTCTTATGCAGTACAAGGGTCTTTGGTCCCTATCATCTTCCTGGGCCCGGTAGCATCTACCTCTGCACCACCTATTGCGAAGCCCCTGCATCTCTTTATAAACATTAAAAGGAATCTGTCACCATGATTTTAGACTATTATCTGCAGTAAGATATGAGTAATGCTGCACATTAAGAGTGCAGATTGGCATTTTCTATTTGCCTACTGCCACCCCCCCCCCACCCCCATTTCCCCATCTATCAGTGTTTAAAGAAGCACAGGACTGCATAAGCCCCCTCCATTATGTTAGCACTGAAAATAAATCTGAACTGTGTATTTCATTGCAGCTTTCAGTGCTGACAACAGAGGAATGGGGAGCAGTAGGAAAAATATAAAAATGGCAATCTGCCCTCCTAATATATAGAATTACTCGTATATTACTGCAGATGGTCTAAAATCATGGCGACAGACTCCCTTTAACATTGCTTGGTCACAGTCTAAGTTTCTATCAGTATGTCTTTGAAGTGTGGAAAGAAACCACCGCAAAACACAGGGAAAACAAGCAAACTCCATCCCAATGTTTCCCTAGGTCATAGTCGAAAGGCTCCAGTGCTAACCACTAAGCCACCATACTTATTTCTATTTCCTCCTCTAAGTGTCTTTTACTATTCCTCTATTATACTCAATAAACTCTATTGGGTTCATTTATCAAACTGGTGTAAAGTAGAACTAGCTTAGTTACCCATAGCAACCACTCAGATTCCACCTTTCATTTTCCAAAGGAGCTGTGAGTATTGAAAGATGGAATCTGATTGGTTGCTATGGGCAACAGTGAGTGATGAAAGAGAGCTGGTAGGGTATGGCAACTAAGACTTAGCACCACCAAAATCAGCTGTAGAGATGAGAGACGTTTTGAAAATTTTGATTCGGCTGCTTCGTCGAAGTTCAACAAGAAATTTGATTTGTTACAAATTGCTATAAATCAGGTATACCCAGGACATTCTGCCTAAATGAAACAGGACTGTAATACTAACTCTACAGCTAACAGAATGGATTAGCTCTTACTCTTGGTGCCCTGTACAGTTATGTATTCAGCGCTAAGCTACAGCAGAGTCTGTAGTTCAGCAGTCTCCCTCTCCAATATTGTCCGAACTCTCTTATAATAGTTTGCAGCAACTCTGTCCCTAGTGCATAAGCATCTTATCTCGTCTCTCCCTATGCTCAGCTCAAAGGAAAATGGCGGTGACCACGCAGGATCAGGGTTTTATAGGGCACTGTCTAGCTGTGACATCACAGGGAATGGCTACCTGCGGATTGGAAGACTGCACAACATTATGGGTGATTGTTCTCAGGCTTGTCTCTTCTACACTTACTTTCACTTTCTAACATGCGCAGCCGCCATTTTAGGAAAAGTGATTTGTTACCACGAAGCACGAGGAAATTCGGATTTGTATAGAATTGAGGTGTTCCTAAACTTCAGACCAAATTCTGCTTCGGATGCTTCGCTTTGCTGCGCCCAATACTAATCAGCTGCAAGCGGTTACACCAGTGGCACAAACGCGCTAGCTCAGTCACAGCCATATCCTAGAGATACTGAGTAATACCGCCGCTTCCATGAATCAGCCTTTCTGTGCTCAGCCGTAGTAAACAGATAATTGACATGTCATCAGCTTCTTATTGCCGCTTTACTGAATGAGGGAACATAGGAAAAACAGTGTACGACAATCCCCGAAGGTTTGTAGGCCAGTTCACCCATTCTGCAATGATGCCTGACAGTCCAAAAGAAAGAAAGTTCCGGTGCTCACTCACTTCACAGCGAAACAAAGGAAGCAAACAATAAAAATGAATCATAACAAGGTAATTATTAGCATCCTGGAACGTTGCAAAAGCGCCAGGGGACTCAGCGTAAAACGCAGCACAGACCTTTTGTTCTCCATAGCAGAAATGTGCTGTAGATGTTCTGTAACCACTAGAGCCGTTCTAATTTATGTCGTGTATAAATATTAGGCTGCTTCCAAGAGCTGGACTGTCTCCATTGAACAGAGGAACGTGTATCGCTGTAATGAGAACACCTAATAATAACATTAAACATAACGTTCTAAGCCAAAACTGACATAGGCATTCTGAGACATTTCGCAAATGGTATGCGGTCGTCTATAAGATTTGCCTGCATGGTTTCTGGGACTTGTTTCACAGTTGCTGGATTAAGGATATTAAAGAGACAACCAAATTAATCTGAGAGCCTTTAGGGAAATCTGCTGAAACTGCATGGAGCTACCTACTGACCCAGGCAACATGCATAATAAATAATACCACAACACAAGTATTTGTTTTATAGGGTGCAGGCCAGCATTATTTATTCATTTTAACCAAAATCATTTTATTTTATTATTTCCATTGACATTGAAATGCCTATGGCCTGAAATGCGGACATAGTTGAAACAGAGTTCATTTTCATGTACTAGCAACCATCACTAGGCAGGGGTTGGTCCAACTACTGGGCTTGGCTCCTTCCTATGAGTCAGTGGGGAAGTTTGAACATCTTCATATCAGAGTTGGGGCCCAAGAGAGAAAAATTAGAAAGCCTTCTCAAGAAAAACTATGATGTAGTTGAGACGTTGCACGATCTTTGGCACTTTATGCTGCCGTCATTCGCGTTTAGATTATCTCCTCCGAATAGGTGATTAGTAGAGATGTGCGAACCCGAACTGAAAAGTTCAGGTTCATACCGAACTTTGCGAGTTCAGGTACCCAGACCCGAACCCGGACTTTTTCACTAAAGCTCGGGTGATTTTATTATTTTATAACCACTTACAGCCTGCTTCCTGTGAGATCCAGGGGGCTGGATCTCACAGGCTTCCGTAGAAGGTAGCCCCTATGCCTAAGGAAGGCATCGGGCTGCCTTCCCTGCCATCGGGTCCCCATCACAGCAGCACGGCGACCCGATGGACATCTTGACCCTTCAGGATACCGCACGTGCTGCAGTCAGCACTGACCACGGCAGTGCGAGGGTTAATGCACCCGCATCAGTGTTTTCACAGATGCCGGCGCATACAGCAGGGGTCCGGCTATCAGCCACTGCCCAGCCCGATTAGAGCGCCGTAGCAGTACTGCACTGGGATTTTTGTCCCGGCTTCCATGTACGGTGATGGTTTTCTAGGGGTTAAGCAACCGGCAGCCCCTGATGCTGATAACTAGAGTTGAGCAAAGTTTTCAAAATTTTTATTTGGTCTCCTCGCCAAATTTTTCCAAAACATTTGCTTCATTTCAAATTAATTTGCCGCAATCTGCAACTTTTCCCACTTACGCCAGGTTTTTTAAAAAGTGGGAGTGACGTGGGTGGGGAAGTTTGCAGGCTGGCAGGCCAGTCTCATTTATCATTTTCTGCACCTGTTTTAGGCATGGAAAATAGAGGCCGGCGCCTCTTCATAACTCCAGCAGATCCACCGCCAACACGAGGGATTATTAAGACCGGTGTCTAAAATGCTTGTCTTAATAAATGACTCCTTTTGAGTTCTTTTTAGGTTAACTACAGTATGCCCCGTCGTACTAATCACTCACACTGATGCCACACTACTGGTCGAACAAGAAAGTTTGCCCAGGGCAAACTCAGCCTGTTGCAATCGAAATTTAAAATTGGCTGCCCAGTAGTCCAGGGGATCTTGGATCTGGAGTGACAGGGTACAGTCAAAGTATGCCACCACCTGCTGGTTCAGGTCTTCTTTTTTTATAAACGCTGATATATTCAGCAGCACTTTAATAGACATTAGCATCACACTGCCCCCAATGGATCTCACAATCTATGTTCCCTATCAGTATGTCTTTGGAGTGTGGGAGGAAACCCACATAAACACAGGAGAACATAGAAACTTCATGCAGATGTTGTCCTTGGTCGGATTCAAACCCAGGACCCCAGGGATGTCCATGTCCTGCTGCTTGGTTGTTTGTTCAGTAGACGGTTGAAGAAAAGTGCTCATTAGAAACTTGAGACTTAAATTGCTGCTGATGAAGTTGGTGCTGCTCCTGCCCCTAACCCCCCTCCAGCAGTCATGGAAGTGGAGGATGAGCTCAGCGGGTCTTCCTGATTAGACCTTTGTGAGGATGGGACGCATAGCCAGTGACTAACTGTCTACAAAGGTTGTCTCCATAGTAGTTGAGTTTTTCATCCCTTATAGAAGGTGCAAAAAAGGTCCCCATTTTGGACCTGTAGCGAGTGTCTAACATTGTGGAGAGCCATTGGTTATCCCTCTGTCGAATGGTGATAATGTGTCTGCCACTACGCAAGCAACTCAGCATGCATCTGGCCATTTGCGCAAGGGACTCGAAGGAACTCCCTGCCTCCATCTCCACTTCTACAGTCTGTCGGGGTCATCTATGTAGTCTTCGTCGTCTGCCTCTAGTTCTTCATGCTCCTCCTGCTCCTCTCCTGTTGCTTAGGCAAATAAACCACCTAGTTCTGTATAGAATTCCTGGGCATTTATGCCCCTCTCCTTATGCTCTTCTTTCTCCTGATGTGCCGCCAAGGTTGTAAGATGTAGGCACTATGTCTTCTGTCCCCTTGCCAGTCAGATTTATCAGCATCCCCTCCAGGACATGAAGAAGCAGAATGACATAATTCAGGCCGTAGTCCTGGCGACTGACAAATAAAGTGGACTCCTCAAATGGCCTGAGCAAATTGCAGGTGTCATGCATGAGTTGGCACTGTCTAACGTCAAAGTTACAATGGGGAGTAGTCCTGTACACCTGCATCATCAAGAAATCTCTTTCCAACAAAGCTAGAACCAGCCCTGTACCCCACATGGATTCAGAGATCTCCCAATTCATTTGTCCAATTGTTATTCCAGATTTATTTCAAGCTCAATGGGAGTGTCCTTTCACCTAGTTGCAGTTGAAGAATGGAACTGAGCATGTGCACCCACCTTAGTGAGGTGGACAGAGAAAGTAGAAGAAGAACAAACAGCAGGTGGTGCTATACAGATAGAGTGCACTGAATAACTCAGTGGCTATACTAAATTTTTAATTGTATGTAATTACAAAAGTATTTAGATCCAGTTGGAAGTTTAAAACGTGTAGAATATTTTTCATGGGACAAGCCCTTTAATGTCCATTCTGTTTCCATTTGGGGAGCCACTGTTTACTTGACAAAAAAAAAATGCATGCACAACTTTTTTGTTTGCTTTTTAAAAAAAATCTGCAATAGAGGCATTGAACAGTGCCTCTGATGCAGATGTGAACACACCCTTGCTTCAAAAGATAAAATGACCTGCAGCCTTCATACTTTACAATATAAATTTATACTTTAGTCCTCCTGGGACCTTGAATGAGTTCTGGTACATAGATATGCAGCCATGTGTATAAACTGACCCTTACATGAAAATAAAAACAATCAGTATTGAATTCCTACAAACCAAGTGTCCATCAACCAAATCCATTCTTGAATGTCTACAAAGTCTATATATCTCCGATGACAACAAGCAGCCTCTCCCTATAAGTCCTCTACACCCTATAAATCTTTATCGCTCCATATAACCTTTCTCGCATGCTCTTTGTAACCATTAACAACTGATCTGAACAGAAAGGAAAGTCTATAAACGCAGAAAAAAAAATATTTTCAAAGTGCTTTGGCAAAATGATCCTGGCAGGCCACGTTTAAAAGCAGCAGATTTATGAAATGAAATTGCAGAGACTGGCATGCTGATGCCCATTTTGGAGATTTATGAATGCACCCATAAATAGATCAGCATCAATTTCAGGACAAAATGCCTATTTATGAAGTTTGATACCTCCATCAAACGGCTGATTTAAGTCAGGCCAAGTATATCGAGCAGACAGCGCCTGTATCCCTGATTCATTTGCATTCTGCTTTCTTTTCTTGGTCTCCTCCATGATTTCTGCCGCTCTCTGAGGTTTGCAGACACAGTTTTACATGATAATACTTGGGACTGGATGAGCAAACACAAAGACTGGACTTTTTTTTTTTTCTTAAATTAACAATCACCACCTGCTTCTAAGAAAACATTTCTTACATTCCATAGAAAATGACAAAGCCATTTCAAAGACATATCCCACTTGGCTATATATTTTTTTTTCACTTTCGCTGCAATAGAGAATATCCTCACATTCAGATTGATTTTTGGCACTTCCAGGCTCCCTCTAACAAGAATTTACATCAAGCAGAGCTGGTATCTTCAAGTGAAATGTTTCACTCATAATTGCATTCATCCTTAAATTCGAAACAAAATGAGAAAATCAATGTTAGGCGAAAACTTAAGTGCAGATGAAAATGTGTTTTGTATTTCTATATAGTAAATGTTCATATAAATGTTAATATTTCAGGTAAATACATGCAAATCAAAATATGTTCTACTAACTTCATTAGACCCCATCTGAGCCGCATTATAGACGGCAGGGCCACCAGTGGAAAAACCAATTCCGACATGCAATACATTTTTTTCTTGGGATATATCATAGAAAAAGATATTAACGCACAATAGTAATAATCAGTTTCTTCAAGTTACAAAATAGACTTTTTTCTTCTGTAATTTTATAACTCTTAACATGCCCAAAGATCACATGTCTATAGTGACACTGTCATGAACTGCTCGCCACGTATCCTGCCGAAATTGACAACAGGCTTCAGGAGTAGCAGCCTCATGCAGGGCAGTGTGGTTGCTGAGGAAACCATGCGACCCCCAAAGCCGCTCCTGCTGAGATATTAATTCGTGACAGTGTCACCTTAAAATCTGATTCAGTGGAAATAACTAACCACAATTTTTTGCTCTATCCACTTTATTAGTGCATTTTTTTTATCCTATAAAGAGGGATATTCACAAAAACAAGGTAAATATATATACACTCACAATGGAACAATGGAAACAAAATATTCCAAACATCTTGGTTTATTTAGTATGGCGTAAAAGCGCCATGAGCAGAAATGCACGCCTTGACTTGGTATGGATGAGGCTTTCTGAGGAATGTTCTGTCTCACTGAATGCACTTGGCCATGCAAATCATCAAGATCCGCTGCTGGCAGCTCCCTTTGCAATTGAAACCAATGATGTCCCAGATTTGCTCAATTGGATACATGTCCAGAGATGTTACAGGCCATGGTAGCAAGTTTAGGCCATGCAGGCTGCTCACAGTAGCGCGATGCAACCTGGGACACTTTGGAGAAATGACCATATCACTGTAACACCAAGCTGTTAGTGTACCTGAAATGAAGACTAGAGCGAGTCTGGCTACAGTGTGCCACTTCAAATCATGATCCTGGGATTAGCATTGGCATGAGGTTCCCTTGTGATGGCCCCTTCTTGGCGTTGCCTACGTGTTCTCCAGAACAACCTCTAGCTATCATTGCATCCGAGAGAAAAGTAGGACTTACTGCTGCAGTGGATAGATCTTTATACCAACCTCCATTGCTGCCTTGCTGAGCACCTTCGAATGCACTCGAGTGAGGTCAATGGAGCACCTGTAACTGGATGTCTGGCTTATAGCTCAAAGTCATACAAACTCCTTCTGATGGTTTGTGTACATACTGTTTGCCGCCCTAGGCATGGGATATGACGTCCAATTTTACTTTTTAATGCAGAATGGATCATTACGCCCCATTATTCTAATCAATCTGTCCATGGAGAGGTTCTCCTCTGTGTACCTCTTGCGGTCATTCCAGTTCATCTCGCCAAACCACTGGGGCACACAATGTTGAACATTACGTATATCTCAGGCTAGGCGCATCTGCCATGATGAGAAATGAAAGTCTCTCAGTTCAAGGATTCTGTCCCTCTCAGTTGGTGACAAGTGGCAATAACTGGCACATCGATGGATAGAATGCTTTGCACAGGCATCCCACACACCTTGATCCAATTTTTGAGGTTTTGTGTGGCTAAAAAACTTTGCTTTCAATCGGGATTTTATGCGCCTTCCATATGCCGCAAATGTGAGTTAGTGCTAGAAAATTTGATCTTTTGCAGATTTTAGTGACACCTGTTACTTTCTCAATTTGCATAATATTAATGCTGTCATTCTTGGTGTTGCAATTTTAATGTTGAGAAGTGCAGTTCCCCAGAATAGGGTACATGAAAATTAGAGTTATGTTATTATGATATTTATTATGTTAATGCCTCGTAATGGCGCAATAGCGTATCTCTGTATGGATCAGTTGGGGTTTATAATCCTGACTTTGTCCCTTCGGAAAATTAGGTGTTCAACTTAGGTCTGCCGCTATCTCAGTTAATGAGTAGCGTGTGAGTGGAGGAAGTGAGAGAAAGCTACATGTGCTCAATCCTCAGGATACTAGGCCTGAACTTCTGACGACTATCTCTGAGAGATCTACAGAAAGAAAACTATCCCTACTTCACAGTGCTCCTGGGAAAAAAAAAAAACTAGAAGGTCTAGAATCTGCCAAGCATTGGAGTCAGTCAAAAAGTTAAGGCTGATAGAGACTTTACTGCAGTAAGAGGGACATTGCTAAAACAGAACGGCTGAATATTATTAAAAAAGACCAATTGAAAAGATGATTGTTAGCCCAAAATGAGTAAAATGTAATCATAAAAAAATTTGAAAAGTTAAAGGTGTAGCCTTTAATCATTCCTGTCTTCAACTCCATAGTTAGATGCAATTCTCTCACAAACAGGGGGAATCTTCCTTCTGTGGAATCTGCCAGCACTGTATTGTTGGGATGTCCTTTCTCTTACTTCCCTCTATGTTTTCAGCTCCACAGCTCACAGAAAAGCTAAAGGGCCAGTGGTGTTTAGAATCAGTGTAGAAGTTGTTTTGTCAGGCTCAGGATCTCTCCGACATGCCCCACTTCCTCTCAGCTGTCTTCTGTGTCTCTATTACCAGCCTGACAAAAGGCAGTGGACTCCCAATTATGTGGAAGTGAGACCCCTAGTGGTCATAATTTTACAGTTTCAGGTGAATGAAGGCAGATTTTTTAAATTAAGTGATTTATAAATCTATTTACACCGTTTTCTATGAAATGAAATGAAATGAAATTGTGTGAAAGCACAATTACTCTTTAAAGAAAAGAAAAAAAGTTTTTTTTCCTTTTTAATATTACAGAGTGCGGCAAAATACTATTTTTAAAGGGGTTTTGCTAAATTTGAAAGTTATTCCCTGTCCACAAGATAGAGGATAACTAGCTGATCCAGAGAATGTGTTTCCCATGTCTCCATCCTATAGGCTTGGCCTGCCACTCATTCTCTATAGGACTACTGGACATAGCTGAGTACAGCTCTTGGCTATTTCCAGCAGTCTCATAGGAAATGAGTGGAGCTTCAGTGTGCATGTTTGGCCCATTAGGTGACATGGGATCCCCATTGTCGGGATCAGTGGGGGTCCCAGCAGTTGGCCTCCACCAATCTGTTAGTCCAGTATCCTGACAAAGTGAGACAAACGTGAGACAATCTCTTTGAAATATGTACACTTTCCGTTACAATAATTTTGTTATAGGGGATATATACAGCAGTTTATGTCTGCTCGGTTGGAGGCTGGCAGCTGTGGGTTGGGGTGGTGGTAGCATTAATCTATATTATTATTTTTCATTTTGCTTTTGATTATTTTTTTTATTTTGCAGATTTTTACTTTAACCGGAGGTGACATACTAGTCTCAGTTACAGGAGAAATGCAGCCTCTTGACAGCCTCATATACTGCAGAGCTGATCTGGGTTTAAAGACTGTTTTACACAGTGGCAGACGATTGTTGGGAGGAGACAGCTGTTATTACATGCAGCGATCTCTTCCGCAGCATAGGGAGAAGCAATCGCTATGCCATCACTTGTCCCCATGCTGTATAGTGGTTTGCCGGTGGCAGATCGTTATTAGACACCACGATCTTCCACCTGCAAACGATAATTTTTTAACACATCAAAAGATTTGGATTGCCTGATGATTGAGCGTTTGCTCGTTCATCAGGCAATCTTTGGCAGTATTACACTGCCAGATGATCGCTAACGAGTGTTTGACTATAACGCTCATTATAGCAATGACCTGCCGAAAAATAGGGCAGTGTAATACAGCCTTAAGACATTATTCTTATCTGGATACATAGTCCTCATTGATCACTGTATAAACAGCGGTGGAAAAGGGAGAAAGCCTGAAAAAAAAAAACTCCTCTTTCTTCTCTATGTGGAGCCCTTGTGTCACAATGGTCTCTCAGCTGCTCAGTCTTTACATCACCTTCGCTAAATTTTGAAAGGTGGTATAAAAGTGCTTGGGATTTAGTAGGCAAATGAGTTTCTAGTTAGATTTATCATCGTGACTGTTTAAAAAGTCACAAATAGGGATGAGCGAACCCATGGAAGTTAGGGTTCGCCGGGTTCGGCCGAACTTCAGGTCAAAGTTCGGGTTCGGAACCCAAACTTGACCCAAACTTCCCCCCGGACCACATTAATGGGGTCAATGGGGACCCAAACTTCACTTTATTATTTTCCGTTATAACGAAAAATAATAGCATTTTTAAGACAGAGTGCTAAATAAAATGGCCATTCAGGGGTTAAAAATAATTTTAAAAAACCTCACCTCATCCACTTGATCGCACAGCTGGCATCCTCTTCTATCTTCATTCAGCAGGACCTGCGATGACGTCACCACGCTTACCACGCAGGTCCTGCAGAAAGAAGAAAGAAGAGGATACCGGCTGCGCGATCAAGTAGATGAGGTGAGGTTTTTTTAAATTATTTTTAACCCCTAAATGGCCATTTTATTTAGAATTCTGTCTTAAGAATGCTATTATTTTCCGTTATAACCATGTTATAATGGAAGATAATAAAATCACCCGAACACCGAACCTGAACTTTAGTGTAAAAGTCCGGGTTCGGGTCCAGGTACCCGAACTCGCAAAGTTCGGTACAAACCCGAATTTTACAGTTCAAGTTCGCTCATCTCTAGTCACAAATCCTTACCAGGAAAAGTTGAGCAGCATTTGTAGGCAATGTAAGGATGAACCAAATTTATCAGCCATGATGTTGCTTTTGATACATTTTGGGTTCCTTGTGACAACCGCATCACACTAGGATCACGCTAGGCTACAACCGCCTAAGGCAGGGGTCAGGAACCTTTTTGGCTAAGAGAGCCGTAAACGCCACATATTTTGAAATATAATTCCGCGAGAGCCGTACAAAATGTTTAAAGGGCCATTGACAGATCAATCGCTCCAATGTTCACTTAGTACAGCAAGGAATGCTCCTCCCTGCTGTATAAAGCCACAACTGGACTGAAACAATGGTAATTAGCAGTAAAAAAAATTAAATAAATAACTTACATTGTGAGCTTGCGATGCATGACATCAGTCCAGCAGTCTGGCTTCTTCTTTTTCCTGCGCATGACTGGAAGCTGGCATTGGTGTAATATGGGTGGCAGATGTTTTTTAAGGCCATATTTTTATTTTTTTTTTGGGGGGGGCTATATAATGGATTATGTGGGATTATTTTCAGGGGTGAAGTGGGAAGGGGGGGTTGGTGGGACACACTGTATTACACAGCTCCTTTATTGATGCAGCTCACTGCTGCTGACCATGAGGCTGTGTAACAATTTCCATGTTATAATGTTCACCTTCAAAGCAGCAGCACAGCCAGGGGTTTCTGGAACGTCCAAGGGAGACACAAGGGAGGAGGCAGATGCCGCTTCACTAGGGGACGCAGGTGCGTGCTTGCAGACGGCGCGGCTATGCAGGGAGTTATGGGAAATGTAGTCCATGCTCCCTGCCGCTCACCACTGCCGCCAATGCTTATCAGGCCATCAAAGAACTACCAATATCAGCGTGCACCGCGGCCTGATGGAGCGCGGTGCATGCATCCTTCCCATAGACAGGTAGCAGGGGCGTAGCTAAAGGCTCATGGGCCCTGGTGCAAGAGTTCAGCTTGGGCCCCTGCCCCCCCCCCCGCCTAATACAGCGCCTCATACCTCTTACATCCAGTATAATACAGCGCCCCATACCTCTTACATCCAGTATAATACAGCGCCCCATACCTCGTACATCCAGTGACGTCTCCTCGGATGTACATCTTCTCTTTCCTCATCTTCTCCTTTCAGACCAGACGCCATTTTTCAGCCATTTCTCATGTCTGCAGTTTGACAGAAAAAAATCTTAGTTTACTACTTTTCCATCATCCTCCCATCTTCTGGACAAATCATCCTACAACCCCCAGTACTGTGCCACTAGTACCACACAGATTATGTGCCAGTAAGAAATGCCCCAATAATGCGCCAGAAGTTCCCCCCATTGATTCCCCCCCAAAATCATGTGCCAGTAAGAAATGCCCCAGTGCCCCCATGTGCCAGAAAAATGCCCCCCATACCAGTAAAAATGGCCCCAGTGCCTGTAATAATGCCCCCAGTGCCCCCTTGTGCCAGTAAGAAATGTCCCAGTGCCCCCATGTGCCAGAAAATGCCCCCCATACCAGTAAAAAATGGCCCCAGTGCCTGTAATAATGCCCCCAGTGCCCCCTTGTGCAGTAAGAAATGCCCCAGTGCCCCCATGTGCCAGAAAAATGCCCCCCATACCAGTAAAAATGGCCCCAGTGACTGTTAATAATGCCCCCAGTGCCCCCTTGTGCCAGTAAAAATGCCCCCAGTGCCCCATGTCAGTAAAAATGCCACCAGTACCAGTAAAAATGCCCCCAGTGCCCCATGTGCCAGTAAAAATGCCCCAGTGCCCCCATGTGCCAGTAAAAATGCCCCCAGTGCCAGTAAAAATGCCCCCAGTGCCCCCATGTGCCAGTAAAAATGCCCCCAGTACCAGTAAAAATGCCCCCAGTGCCCCATGTGCCAGTAAAAATGCCCCCAGTGCCCCCCATGTGCCAGTAAAAATGCCCCCAGTGCCCCCATGTGCCAGTAAAAATGCCCCCAGTGCCAGTAAAAATGCCCCAGTGCCCCCATGTGCCAGTAAAAATGCCCCCAGTGCCAGTAAAAATGCCCACAGTGCCCCCATGTGCCAGTAAAATGCCCCCAGTGCCCCCATGTGCCAGTAAAAATGCCCCAGTGCCAGTAAAATGCCCACAGTGCCCCCATGTGCCAGTAAAAATGCCCCCAGTGCCCCCATGTGCCAGTAAAATGCCCCCAAAGCCCCCATGTGCCAGTAAAATAATAAAAAAAAATTAACACTTATACTTACCTCCAGCAGCGATGCGATGCAGGCCTCTTCTGGCCTGTGTCCCGCGCTGTACGGCTCAGGCGGCGCGATGACGTCATCGCGCCGCCTGAGCCGGCCTCTGATAGGCTGCAGGCCCAGTGCCTGCAGCCTATCAGAGGAACGGGCAGGGGAGACACCTCTCCCTCCCCTGCCCCAGTACAATACAGTCATCTGTATCGCCGTCCTGAGGACGGCGATACAGATGACTATGGAGATGAGCGCTTCCATAATGGAAGCGCTCATCTCCCTCTGCAGGGCCGCGCCGCACCTGACGCCACTGACAGGTAGGAGCCCTGTCTGCGAGCCAGATACGGCCATCAAAAGAGCCATATCTGGCTCGCGAGCAATAGGTTCCCGACCCCTGGCCTAAGGGTATGTTTGCATCACTTATAATCATACGCTAACAGCAAACTAGGGATGCTTTAACCCCCTTGGCGCATTTGGACGTAACTGTACGTCCAAAGTGCAAGTAAGTTGCGGCATTTGGACGTGCAGTTACGTCCAAACTGCTTACCGGGACTGTGACACTATAAAGTGTCACAGCCCCGGAGTCTCCGCTCTCCCGGAGAGCAGAGACCTCGGGGAAGCCGGCAAGGGACCAATCAGAGTGGTCCCTTGCCGGCAAGCGCTCCGATTGGTTAGTCTCTGCAGACTAACCAATGGAGCGCTTCAGTGAGAAAAAAAAAGCCAGTTTCAGGCTGCGATCTCCATGCTGGAGATCACAACCTGAAAACCGGCCTGAAGACTGCCCTCAGGGGTAAGTGAGCCCCCCTTGCCTCTATTCCCCCCCATCGTGCCTCCGCCCCCCCCCCCTTCGTGCCTCCGCCCCCCCTCGTGCCTCCGTTCTTCCTGCGCTTTTAGTTTATGATGGCAGCGGCTCACGATCTGAGCCTCTGCCATCAGCAGAGAGTGTGAGCTGTAATTACAGCTCACACTCTGCTGCTACAGCTGAAATCAGTGCCAGTAGCCGCCAACAGCATCCATGGGGTTAAGAGGGAGGGAGCTCCCTCTCTCTTCCATCGGGCCGCCGCTGCTGCAGTGGCAGCGGCCCGATGGTTACCATGGCAACCGGACGCTTTACAAAACCGTCCTGGCTGCCATGTACCTAAGGCTGATTAGACCCTCAGGGTCTGATCAGCCTTAGTGTAGCACTGATACAGTGCATTGCAATAGATGACTATTGCAATGCACTGTATAGCCATCAAGCCCACTGGATCTTCACGATCCAAATGGGTCTTGATAAATTAAAAAAAAATGTAAAAAGAAAGTAAAAAAAAAAGTGTAAAAAGAAAAAGTGTAAAAAAGTAAAAAAAAATAAAGTTAAATAAATAAAAAAAAACGCCCTTTTTCCCCAAATGAAGTAAAAAAAAAAGTAAAAAAAAGAAAAAGTACACATATTAGGAATCGCCGCATCCGTATCGACCGGCTCTATAAAAGCAGCACATAGCCCACCCCACCAGGTGTACGCAAATTTTTTTTTTAAAAAAAGCAGCCATTTTTCAAAATGGCGTATTTACCCCAAAATGGTACAAATCAAACCTCATCAAAAAATGAGACCCTACCTGAGACAATCGCCCAAAAAATAAAAAAACTACAGCTCTCTGACTATGGAGACACTAAAACATGATTTTTTTGTTTCAAAAATGATATTATCGTGTAAAACTTAAATAAATAAAAATAAGTATACATGTTAGGTATTGCCACATCCGTAACAACCTACTCTACAAAAATATCCCATGATCTCTCCCCTCAGTTGAACACTGTAAAAAATAAAAAATAAAAACTGTCTAAAAAAAGCCATTTTTTGTCACATTTCATCACAAAAAATTTATTACCAAGCGATCAAAAAAGCGTATGCCCCTAAAAATAGTACCAATCTAACCTTCATCTCATCTCGCAAAAAATGAGCCCCTACCTGAGACAATCGTCCAAAAAATAAAAAAACTACAGCTCTCTGACTATGGAGACACTAAAACATGATTTTTTTTTGTGCTTCAAAAATATTGTGTAAAAGTTAAATAAATAAAAAAAAGTATATATGTTAGATATTGCTGCGTCCGTAACGACCTGCTCTATAAAACTATCACACGATCTAACCTGTCAGATGAATGTTGTAAATAACAAAAAATAAAAACAATGCCAAAACTGCTAGTTTTTGTTACCTTGCCTCACAAAAAGTGTAATATAAAGCTACCAAAAATCGTATGTACCCTAAAAAAATACTAACAACTGCCAACTTATCCCGTAGTTTCCAAAATGGGGTCAGTTTTTTGGAGTTTCCAACTCTAGGGTTGCATCAAATGTGACATGGCAACTTAAAATTTTTCCAGTGAAATCTGCCCTGGCATTCCTTTCCTTCTGCGCCCTGCTGTGTGCCTGTACAGCAGTTTATGATCACAAATGGGGCATTTCTGTAAACTACAGAATCAAGGTAATAATTACTGAGTTTTGTTTGGCAGTTAACCCTTGCTTTACTTTCTGAATAAAATAATTTATATGGAAAATCTGCCAAAAAAGTGAAATTCAGAAATTTTGGCTACATTTTCCTTTAATTCTTGTGGAACACCTAAAGAGTTAATAACGTTTTTAATACCAGTTTTGAATACCTTGAGGGGTGTAGTTTCTAAAATGGGGTCATTTCTGGGTAGTTTCTATGATGGAAGCCTCACAAAGTGACTTCAGACCTGAACTGGTCCTTAAAAAGTGGGTTTTGGAAATTTTGTGAAAAATTTCAAGATTTGCTTCTAAATTTCTAAGCCTTCTAACGTCTCAAAAAAATAAAATGTAATTTTCAAAATGGTCCAAACCTGAAGTAGACACATAGGGAATGTAAAGTAATAACTATTTTTGGCGGAATTACTATGTATTTTAAAAGTAGAGCAATTGACATTTGGAAATGTGCAAATTTTTCTACATTTTTTGTAAATTTGGTATTTTTTATAAATAAGAATTAAATATTTTGACTCAAATTTACCATTGTCATGAAGTACAATATGTGACGAGAAAACAATCTCAGAATGGCCTGGATAAGTAAAAGCATTCCAAAGTTATTACCACATAAAGTGACGCATGTCAGATTTGAAAAATGGGGTCGCTTGAAGGGGTTAAAATAAAAATAATAAATACTTTATTGGATAGTATGCATTAAAAATAATAATAAGGGATCCTCTGTAAGCCCAACTAAACAAAAAGCTCATGGAATTGTGAGAAGACTCAAGCGCAGAGGAAAACTTCCCTCCTTACAGTCACAGAGTCATAAATCTCACCTCATTCCAAGGTACAAGGAAAAGGTATAGGTGGGTCATAAAGCCATCATAGAATCCCACTACCCAATCCTTGAATCATACCAGCACGGGCAAGAGTATATGACAAGTATAAGTTGGAGACTTATTCAGGATAATGTGTGACCATCACCATGCAACACTGTAACAATTAACAGCGAGTGCACAAGAGGTCATTGATGATAGACCATAGCTGAAGTCAGCTTCTAGAAATCATTATCTCTTGCCTGATAAAAGTCCCTAAACGCCGGAGTCCCACTCTTGTAGCGCATTTAAACTACTGGAACCCAGGCACACACGCATCACTCCCCGCCCTCGGTAAATAATCTTCACATCACTGCTACTTGATCAAACTAATTATACAGTGCCTTGCGAAAGTATTCGGCCCCCTGGAACTTTTCAACCTTTTGCCACATTTCAGGCTTCAAACAAAAAGATATAACATTTTCAATTTTTGGTGAAGAATCAACAACAAGTGCGTCACAATTGTGAAGTTGAACAAAATTTATTGGATCATTTAAACTTTTTTTGTAATAATAAAACTGAAAAGTTGGGCGTGCAAAATTATTCGGCCCATTTACTTTCAGTTCAGAAAGCTCACTCCAGAAGTTCATTGAGGATCTCTGAATGATCCAATGTTGTCCTGAATGACTGATGAAGATAAATAGAATCCACCTGTGTGTAATCAAGTCTCCGTATAAATGCACCTGCTCTGTGATAGTCTCAGGGTTCTGTACACAGAGAGCATCATGAAGACCAAGGAACACACCAGGCAGGTCCGTGATACTGTTGTGGAGAAGTTTAAAGCCGGATTTGGATACCAAAAGATTTCCCAAGCTTTAAACATCCCAAGGAGCACTGTGCAAGCGATCATATTGAAATGGAAGGAGTATCAGACCACTGCAAATCTACCAAGACCCGGCCATCCCTCTAAACTTTCATCTCAAACAAGGAGAAGACTGATCAGAGATGCACCCAAGAGGCCCATGATCACTCTGGATGAACTGCAGAGATCTACAGCTGAGGTGGGAGAGTCTGTCCATAGGACAACAATCAGTCAAACACTTCACAAATCTGGCCTTTATGGAAGAGTGGCAAGAAGAAAGCCATTTCTCAAAGATATCCATAAAAAGTCTCATTTACAGTTTGCCACAAGCCACATGGGAGACACACCAAACATGTGGAAAAAAAGTGCTCTGGTCAGATGAAACCAAAATGGAACTTTTTGGAAACAATGCAAAACAATATGTTTGGCGTAAAAGCAACACAGCTCATCACCCTGAACACACCATCCCCACTGTCAAACATGGTGGTGGCAGCATCATGGTTTGGGCTTGCTTTTCATCAGCAGGGACGGGGAAGACGGTTAAAATTGATGGGAAGATGGATGGAGCCAAATACAGGACCATTCTGGATGAAAACCTGTTGGAGTCTGCAAAAGACCTGAGACTAGGACGGAGATTTATCTTCCAACAAGACAATGATCCCAAACATAAAGCAAAATCTACAATGGAATGGTTCAAAAATAAATGTATCCAGGTCTTAGAATGACCGTTTAAAGACTTTTATCAGGCAAGAGATAATTATTTCTAGAAGCTGACTTCAGCTATGGTCTATCATCAATGACCTCTCGTGCACTCGCTGTTAATTGTTACAGTGTTGCATGGTGGTGGTCACACATTATCCTGAATAAGTCTCCAACTTATACTTGTCATATCCTCTTGCCCGTCCTGGTAAGATTCAAGGATTGGTTAGTGGGATTCTATGATGGCTTTATGACCCACCTATACCTTTTCCTTGTACCTTGGAATGAGGTGAGATTTATGACTCTGTGACTGTAAGGAGGGAAGTTTTCCTCCACGCTTGGGTCTTCTCACAATTCCATGAGCTTTTTTCATTTTAAAGCATCCCTAGTTTGCAGTTAGCGCAAAAGAAGACTAACTTAAAAAAAGTAACCCTTTGATTCATCCCCTCCTATATTTGCTGCAGCATAGTGCTCAATGCAGTTCTGTATATTGGAGCTATTATCACCTAAGGAAATGTTCTTCCATAGTTTGGCGTACAGAAATACAGAAGGGCCTCATATAACACTAACTTTTATAGCTACTTACTAGTTGGAGGTTACATAAATCCCTCATTCTGCCATTTCTATGAGTTTATGTAAACCACCTGTTTTACATGAATATGTAATAGTAGCTGTGCATGATGCCAACCTGGGTCCTTCTACTTTCACCTAGGATGACCACCTGCTTCTCAGACTACCTACAGAAACACTCTTCTCTGCTGTTGGATGCACCAGAAGGAGATCTGATATGCATTGATTATTATGTGCTTTCAGTGTCTAGAGGACACTGTAGTCTGTTATTTTATATTTATAAACTTGATTTTAGGCCTATTATCCGTTTTCATGACCATTAGTGACACTGGACATGCATAACAAGCAATACGTACCAGGATCGGTGGCACAAAACTTCAAAAGCAGGGCATCTGACATATTTGCTAGACTTTCAACTTTCCAAAGCTACCATCAAATTTTTATGGAAAACCAGTGGGTCACTTTAAGTATGAATATAATGATAGTATTATACTGTATAGGTCAACTGATTTACAATTACTTTTTTGGCTACCTTTAACCGGTATCTGTCAGCATATTTGTACCTTTGACACTGGCTGATCTTTTACATGTGCCTTTGGCAGCTGAAGGCATCTGTGTTGGTCCCATGTTCATATGTGCCCACATTGCATAGAAAAATTATGTTTAATATATGCAGATGAGTCTCTAGGAGCAACGGAGGCGTAGCCATTACACCTAGAGGCTCTGCTCTCTCTGTAACTGCTGATCCTCCAATTTGATTGACAGGTCCAGGCAGTGTAAACATCATTACGCCTGACCCGGACTTTTCCGAAAGTCAAAGTGCAGGGGGCACAGTAGTTGCAGGGAGAGCTGAGCCTCTTGGAGTAATAGTAATGCACCAGTTTCCCCTAGAGGCTCATTTTCATATATTAACATCATTTTTCTCAGCAATACGGACACATATGAACATGAGACCAACACAGATGCCTTCAGCTGCCAAGCACACATGTAACAGGTCAGCCAGTGTCATAGGGAAAAATCTGCTGATAGATCTAAGCAACATAGAAAATGCAGAGCACCACGTGCCACTGAAGTGAGAGGTGAATGTCGACTATGAAAGTGTGCAAGGGTGGACCGACATGCTACAGGGGAGCAACTCACCACTAAAATGAAACAGAGTCTACCAGATGTGTCTAAAACAATAGTTCAGCAAACCCTACTGTGTATGGGGCTCCGAAGCAGATGGATGGTCACTGCACTTCTGATAAAGTGGTAAACTGATTGGCTTAAAGGGGTTGTCTCACCTCAGACATTGGTGGCATATCGCTAGGACAGGCCCCCAATGTCTGATAGGTGCGGGCCCCACATCTGGGACCTGCACCTATCTTTAGGACATAGCCCGCAAAATGAAGGAGGGTGCACCTCACATGTGCGGCCACCCTACATTCATTCCTATGGGAGAGCCATAAATAGCCAAGCACTGGCTTAGCTATTTCCATCAGCTCCATAGAATTGAATGGAGCAATAGCCATGTTGTCATGTTGCGGTTCCTATTAATTTCAATGGAACTGCCGAAAATAGGTGCTTTCTGCGCTCTCATAAGAATGAATTGAGGGTGGTTGCACATGCGCAGTGTGCCCTCCTTGACTTTGCGGGCTCCGTCCTAAAGATAGGTGCAGGTCCTAGAGGTGGGACCCACACCTATCAGACATTGAGAGCATATCCTAGCGATATGCCCCCAATGTCTGAGGTGAGACAATCCTTTTAATTAGAAATGAGCGAAATTTAGAAAACTTTAATTCAGGTGATTTCCTAAAGAAATTTGCTTTGTGACATCATTGAACCCCTCAGATGCCGCATTCATTGCTCATTGCGGCATCTGAGATAAACAATTACGGCTTTCAGGGGTTAATCAGTGAAAAGAGCGAGAGACTGTGAAGAGACTGCCATGGACATCTTGACTGAAGATTCTGCGTGAAATCCCACTCGGAGCATGATGATGTGATCACTGTAGCCAGTGTGGTGACTTCATATGTGACAGCGCATGAGGATTCATGCAGGATCTTCAATCAAGATGGCCATGGCGGCCTCTTTGCACTCGAGTGGATGTAGTGAGTATGCTTTCTGGGTGTTTTTTTAATCCTATTTCAGGGAAAATCGTTACAAGCACAAGGAAACTCGGCTTTGCAGTTAATCAAATTTTCCCTGAAATTTGTATCAAAGTCAGCATTACCTTTAATAATTATATAAATAATTTCTACTCTAAGCCTCTGAGTTAATGTTAGATGGATGCTATTGTTTCTACAAAACAGCAGGTAGGTAATTGAGGAACAAGCCCAACGTCAAGACGGGTAATGTACACGAGAGCCAGTAAGAAGTGCATTGTGGAAGCCTAAACTCAAGAGTTCATCAAATACTGTATTATAGAAGATCTTAGTATTTCCAAGACTTCATCTAGATAACCTCCTAATCAAAAGTATCTCAAATATGAAGCCAAAGAAATGTTATTTCGTAATGAATCAGAGTACTTAATGGTAATTTTGTCCTGAAATGTTTACGTCTATACATTCATTTTAGATCACAGCCTGACTGTTAGAGGCCCAAACAACATCTGGAGAGGGCTTTTTAATCAATATGAAACTCATTTGGGAAATAAATCTTATCTCTTCTATTTGGAATAGGAGCTCAATAAACATCAGGATCCTCACAGGGTGCACGCTCCGGAGAACAAGGGGATTTAACTTCACTTAATCACTCACTTTTCTGAGTACTGACTGGAGCTCTATGCAAGCAATCTGGAAATCGTCTCAGGGAATATTTTCTTTTAATTTACTTACATAATTGTTTTTTTCTTATGCCATCAAGTAGACAGAGGAAGTAATTTAAATTAGTCTGCTTAATTATTTAGCTTTAAAGTCTCATTTTGAAAATCTTTAAGCCTTCCACCTAAACTGTATGTGTGCTACATGTGCCGTCACGTGAGCAGTGCTATTATAGGTTAAGTTATTAATGATTGGCTATTATACATCCAATGTGAATTGTAGCGTACTAAATTTAATTGAAGCTCTGATGAATTATGGTCAGGGCTACGTAAAAAGAATAAAATTATATTTCCTCTTTAAGAACACAGTAAAAATATTGTTTTTTACAATATTTTGTCATTAAACATGTTGCCTGTTTGCTACATAATACTCTGATAAATACCCCTAATCCTACTTATGTGTAATTGCTTAAAGACTATGTACACCTTCAGAGGATTTATTTTTTTTTTTTTTATAATTGCATGTTACTCATTTTTGGCTAAAAATCTCTTTGTACCAGTCATTTAATAAACCTTATCGCTAAACTACTAAGAGGTCATAAACACTTAGTTAAGCCACATTCTTATCATTAAGATAAGAACTGAGCTATAATGAGTGTTTAGGAGGTCAGAGAGCAGCGATACTGAGTCCGTCAGCTCCTGGTCTGACGGAAAAGACAGAAAATCCAAAGGGTGCCACAAGAGCATGTTAGCTCTGTACAGAAAAAAAGGAAGCCATATTTTTAATAAAGACTAGAGATGAGCGAGTAGTGAAATATTCGAAAGTTCGAAATTCGATTCAAATAGACCGCGAAATTCGACTATTCGACCGAATATCGAATCCCATTAAAGTCTATGGGAAAAAAATGCTCGCCACTTGGAAATCTCAATTCGACCACTTGGAGGTCACCAAGTCCACCCTGAAACCTCAGAAAAGGATGCCAACACTGCTGGAATGCAACTGGGACAGCAGGGGAAGCATGTCTGGGTGCATATAACGCGCCCAAGTCGCACTATTACGCCACTATCACAGCCTCTCAACAATACACTCCAAACACAATATAACCTCTCTGTAAAGTGAGACCATACAAGGAAACCTTCTTTCCTCTACATTACCATAGACCCCAAGCCAAACTAGACAAAAAAGAAGATAAAATTCTAAACCCCTTAAAATCACGTTGCCTATGACAACCACAGATGGCATAAGCAAAGGGAAAAGCAAATAGACCCCACCCCTAATTGTCATTGTGTGTGTGAGATGTGGTCAGACATGTCTTCTTTAAAATGTAAAAACAACTCAAACACATGCAGAAGCCTTAAAATGCCCAAATTGTTGGCGCTTGAGATGTCAGTCACCCGACCTGGCCCAGTGTCATGTCTAGCAGGTAAAGCAGTGGGGATGTTGAGGGATGCGTAGGACCGCAAAAGGCAGGAAGAGGCCGTGGGCTGGCCAGAGGCTCATGGAAAATTTTGAGGAGGCCCAAGAGGTGACACGTCTTAAAAATTGTGTGGAGGCTAAAGAGGTGAGACCTCTTAAACATTTTGTGGAGGCCCAAGAGGTGAGACCTCTTAAAAATTATGTGGAGGCCCAAGAGGTGTGACCTGTTAAAAATTATGTGGAGGCCCAAGAGGTGAGACCTGTTAAACATTTTGTGGAGGCCCAAGAGGTGAGACGTATTAAAAATTATGTGGAGGCCCAAGAGGTGACACCTCTTAAACATTTTGTGGAGGCCCAAGAGGTGAGACCTGTTAAAAATTTTGTGGAGGCCCAAGAGGTGAGACCTCTTAAAAATTATGTGGAGGCCCAAGAGGTGAGACCTGTTAAAAATTTTGTGGAGGCCCAAGAGGTGAGACCTGTTAAAAATTTTGTGGAGGCCAAAGAGGTGAGACCTCTTAAAAATTATGTGGAGGCCCAAGAGGTGAGACCTGTTAAACATTTTGTGGAGGCCCAAGAGGTGAGACGTATTAAAAATTATACCCAAAACAAAAGATACTGGGGACTCAAGTATTTTTAAAGTAAAATATCAAATTTTATTATATATCATAGTATTAAAATAAGTGCATAAAAATTGCCATCATGGAGGTGGTGGTCACATGCCAGACATACAACATACCAAAATAAATCAGGGCAAACAGAATCGGCCTAATACAAAAGTACTAAAAGGGCAAAACTCCCAAATACATGTAATAGAAAAAGTACAGTACAAGTCTGCAAAACCATAGTAAAAGGTATAAGTACTTGAAAGTCATAAATGATAATAAACAACGTTGTCTATGGGAGATCAAAATGCCATAATTATACAACCTTAACCGTAGCCCCGTACCCCGACGCGCGTTTCACAACTGCTTCATCAGGAGGTAAGAGTATTATGTACATAAGGTCCTATTTATATCCCTCTCAATCTAAATAAAATGTGCTCCGTATTACCTTTTCCCTGTTACGCCATGCGCCACGAGATACCACGAAAACGGCGCCCCGGAAGTGACATTAGTGTTTATAATTACCACTTCCGAACTTAAGTAAAAATGTGTAGTCAAATATAAAACTTGACATTAAATTATGCCCCATTGTGTACCCTTAGTTATAGATGTTAATAAATGTTATGCCATATGAATATCAAATGGTATCCCCGCTCCTCGATCGCCGGAAGTAATATCCCCAGATTCAAGAATGCGCTCCAACGTGAAACGCACAACGGAAGTCCGGTACGTCGAGTCTCTGGTAAGTGTCATCTATAAGGATTGCGTTCCACCCTGGGACGCAAAGGCCGGAACTACTATCATATCACCCGATGTATGTCATTTCATAAATATAAATATAAATATACATCTAAAACCGCTTTATACAGATGGACATATATCTAATGGATCATTTCTTATATATCACCCATAAACAAAATTTGTGAACATGATCGTGATACAATGACATGATTAATATATGAAAATTAAATAATTAATAATATTATTAATAATAAATAATATATAAAAAGAAAGGAAAAATAGAATATATATAAAAAGGTAATAAATAAGTAGATAAATAAGTACAAATACAATAATGAAAAATAAAAAACGAAAAATAAATTACTGCATTAATTAATAAAAATTCATATTAAACCATGCAAAGTGAAGTGAAAACACGTGAACCCCAGTGAAGAAGTGAAAAAGTGAAAAAGTGAAAAGTGCTCAGTGAAAATGCATGCAAAATACAAATACATAAATTATTTCATTTACACTATATTACAAACCTGACATATTTATACCAGACTTGTTACAATCATTATGTGTATATATATTAGGCAAATATGCTAAAATAATATTATAAAACGAGCCCTATACTCGTAATATGTAAAGTGTTTGCAAACCCCAACACTTTACATATTACGAGTATAGGGCTCGTTTTATAATATTATTTTAGCATATTTGCCTAATATATATACACATAATGATTGTAACAAGTCTGGTATAAATATGTCAGGTTTGTAATATAGTGTAAATGAAATAATTTATGTATTTGTATTTTGCATGCATTTTCACTGAGCACTTTTCACTTTTTCACTTTTTCACTTCTTCACTGGGGTTCACGTGTTTTCACTTCACTTTGCATGGTTTAATATGAATTTTTATTAATTAATGCAGTAATTTATTTTTCGTTTTTTATTTTTCATTATTGTATTTGTACTTATTTATCTACTTATTTATTACCTTTTTATATATATTCTATTTTTCCTTTCTTTTTATATATTATTTATTATTAATAATATTATTAATTATTTAATTTTCATATATTAATCATGTCATTGTATCACGATCATGTTCACAAATTTTGTTTATGGGTGATATATAAGAAATGATCCATTAGATATATGTCCATCTGTATAAAGCGGTTTTAGATGTATATTTATATTTATATTTATGAAATGACATACATCGGGTGATATGATAGTAGTTCCGGCCTTTGCGTCCCAGGGTGGAACGCAATCCTTATAGATGACACTTACCAGAGACTCGACGTACCGGACTTCCGTTGTGCGTTTCACGTTGGAGCGCATTCTTGAATCTGGGGATATTACTTCCGGCGATCGAGGAGCGGGGATACCATTTGATATTCATATGGCATAACATTTATTAACATCTATAACTAAGGGTACACAATGGGGCATAATTTAATGTCAAGTTTTATATTTGACTACACATTTTTACTTAAGTTCGGAAGTGGTAATTATAAACACTAATGTCACTTCCGGGGCGCCGTTTTCGTGGTATCTCGTGGCGCATGGCGTAACAGGGAAAAGGTAATACGGAGCACATTTTATTTAGATTGAGAGGGATATAAATAGGACCTTATGTACATAATACTCTTACCTCCTGATGAAGCAGTTGTGAAACGCGCGTCGGGGTACGGGGCTACGGTTAAGGTTGTATAATTATGGCATTTTGATCTCCCATAGACAACGTTGTTTATTATCATTTATGACTTTCAAGTACTTATACCTTTTACTATGGTTTTGCAGACTTGTACTGTACTTTTTCTATTACATGTATTTGGGAGTTTTGCCCTTTTAGTACTTTTGTATTAGGCCGATTCTGTTTGCCCTGATTTATTTTGGTATGTTGTATGTCTGGCATGTGACCACCACCTCCATGATGGCAATTTTTATGCACTTATTTTAATACTATGATATATAATAAAATTTGATATTTTACTTTAAAAATACTTGAGTCCCCAGTATCTTTTGTTTTGGGTATATTTGTATATTGAGCCATTTTGGGGCATATACATAATTCTTTGGCTCATAATTTGTAGGTTATATATGTATTAAAAATTATGTGGAGGCCCAAGAGGTGACACCTCTTAAACATTTTGTGGAGGCCCAAGAGGTGAGACCTGTTAAAAATTTTGTGGAGGCCCAAGAGGTGAGACCTCTTAAAAATTATGTGGAGGCCCAAGAGGTGAGACCTGTTAAAAATTTTGTGGAGGCCCAAGAGGTGAGACCTGTTAAAAATTTTGTGGAGGCCCAAGAGGTGAGACCTCTTAAAAAATATGTGGAGGCCCAAGAGGTGAGACCTGTTAAACATTTTGTGGAGGCCCAAGAGGTGACACCTCTTAAAAATTATGTGGAGGCCCAAGAGGTGAGACCTGTTAAACATTTTGTGGAGGCCCAAGAGGTGAGACGTATTAAAAATTATGTGGAGGCCCAAGAGGTGACACCTCTAAAACATTTTGTGCAGGCCCAAGAGGTGAGACCTCTTAAAAATTATGTGGAGGCCCAGAGGTGAGACCTCTTAAAAATTATGTGGAGGCCCAAGAGGTGTGACCTGTTAAAATTATGTGGAGGCCCAAGAGGTGAGACCTGTTAAACATTTTGTGGAGGCCCAAGAGGTGAGACGTATTAAAAATTATGTGGAGGCCCAAGAGGTGACACCTCTTAAACATTTTGTGGAGGCCCAAGAGGTGAGACCTGTTAAAAATTTTGTGGAGGCCCAAGAGGTGAGACCTCTTAAAAATTATGTGGAGGCCCAAGAGGTGAGACCTGTTAAAAATTTTGTGGAGGCCCAAGAGGTGAGACCTGTTAAAAATTTTGTGGAGGCCCAAGAGGTGAGACCTGTTAAAAATTATGTGGAGGCCCAAGAGGTGAGACCTGTTAAACATTTTGTGGAGGCCCAAGAGGTGAGACGTATTAAAATTATGTGGAGGCCCAAGAGGTGACACCTCTTAAACATTTTGTGGAGGCCCAAGAGGTGAGACCTGTTAAAAATTTTGTGGAGGCCCAAGAGGTGAGACCTCTTAAAAATTATGTGGAGGCCCAAGAGGTGAGACCTGTTAAAAATTTTGTGGAGGCCCAAGAGGTGAGACCTGTTAAAATTTTTGTGGAGGCCCAAGAGGTGAGACCTCTTAAAAATTATGTGGAGGCCCAAGAGGTGAGACCTGTTAAACATTTTGTGGAGGCCCAAGAGGTGACACCTCTTAAAAATTATGTGGAGGCCCAAGAGGTGAGACCTGTTAAACATTTTGTGGAGGCCCAAGAGGTGAGACGTATTAAAAATTATGTGGAGGCCCAAGAGGTGACACCTCTAAAACATTTTGTGCAGGCCCAAGAGGTGAGACCTCTTAAAAATTATGTGGAGGCCCAAGAGGTGTGACCTGTTAAAAATTATGTGGAGGCCCAAGAGGTGAGACCTGTTAAACATTTTGTGGAGGCCCAAGAGGTGAGACGTATTAAAAATTATGTGGAGGCCCAAGAGGTGACACCTCTTAAACATTTTGTGGAGGCCCAAGAGGTGAGACCTCTTAAACATTTTGTGGAGGCCCAAGAGGTGAGACCTGTTAAAAATTATGTGGAGGCCCAAGAGGTGAGCCATAAATATATACATTTTTCTTATTTACGGAGCAATTCTACGGCGGTTAAGGAGGAGGAGGAGGTGGAGGAGGAAATGGCACTTCATACAGATGGCACTTCACTTTTGGCTGCTTTCCACTGTTAACCTCTTAAACCTTTTGTGGAGGCCCAAGAGGTGAGACCTGTTAAAAAATTATGTGGAGGCCCAAGAGGTGAGACCTGTTAAACATTTTGTGGAGGCCCAAGAGGTGAGACCTCTTAAACATTTTGTGGAGGCCCAAGAGGTGAGACCTGTTAAAAATTATGTGGAGGCCCAAGAGGTGAGCCATAAATATATAAATTTTTCTTATTTACGGAGCAATTCTACGGTGGTTAAGGAGGAGGAGGAGGAGGAGGTGGAGGAGAAAATGGCACTTCATACAGATGGCACTTCACTTTTGGCTGCTTTCCACTGTTAACCTCTTAAACCTTTTGTGGAGGCCCAAGAGGTGAGACCTCTTAAAAATTATGTGGAGGCCCAAGAGGTGAGACCTGTTAAACATTTTGTGGAGGCCCAAGAGGTGAGACCTGTTAAAAATTATGTGGAGGCCCAAGAGGTGACACCTCTTAAACATTTTGTGGAGGCCCAAGAGGTGAGACCGGTTAAAAATTATGTGGAGGCCCAAGAGGTGAGACCTGTTAAAAATTATGAGGAGGCCCAAGAGGTGAGACCTCTTAAAAATTATGTGGAGGCCCAAGAGGTGAGACCTCTTAAACATTTTGTGGGGGCCCAAGAGGTGAGACCTGTTAAAAATTATGAGGAGGCCCAAGAGGTGAGACCTCTTAAACATTTTGTGGGGGCCCAAGAGGTGAGACCTCTTAAACATTTTGTGCAGGCCCAAGAGGTGAGACCGGTTAAAAATTATGTGGAGGCCCAAGAGGTGAGACCGGTTAAAAATTATGTGGAGGCCCAAGAGGTGAGACCTGTTAAAATTATGAGGAGGCCCAAGAGGTGAGACCTCTTAAACATTTTGTGGAGGCCCAAGAGGTGAGCCATAAACATATAAATTTTTCTTATTTACGGAGCAATTCTACGGCGGTTAAGGAGGAGGAGGAGGTGGAGGAGGAAATGGTACTTCATACAGATGGCACTTCACTTTTGGCTGCTTTCCACGGTTGGAGAAGCAAAGTCCGGGTCAATCCACTTGCTGTTCATTTTGATTAGCGTCAGCCTGTCGGCACTGTCGGTTGACAGGCGGCTGCGCTTATCGGTTATAATGCCCCCGGCTGCGCTGAACACCCTTTCTGATAGCACGCTGGCGGCAGGGCAGGCAAGCACCTCCAAGGCGTACAGGGACAGTTCCAGCCACGTGTCCAACTTGGAGACCCAGTAAGTGTAGGACGCCGAGGGATCGGGGAGGACAGGGTTACGGTCTGCCAGGTACTCCCGCAACATCCGCCGATACTTGTCCCTCCTGCTGATAGCGGGCCCCGCAGTGATGGAAGTTGCACGAGGGGGTGCCATGAACGTGTCCCCACACCTTGGAGAGTGTTCCCCTGGTGGCTGTGGGCCTGATGGATGTTGTGGGACTCTGGAGACCCTCTCCTCTCTGCCGCCAGCGATGGTGGGTGGGGAAAATCTCCATCATGTTCTGCACGAGTTCCCTCTGGTATTCCAAGCAATCGATTCGTCCTCTCCTCTACCGGAATAAAAGAGGAGACGTTATCTTTATACCGGGGGTCCAGGAGTGCGAAGACCCAGTACAGTTTGTTCTCCACTATCCGGACAACACGTGTGTCCCGGGAAAAGCAGCCCAGCATGAAGTCAGCCATGTGTGCCAGACTCTGAATAGGCATGACCTCACTGCCCCCACCAGAAGGATCACTTGCCATTTCCTCCTCTTCCTCTTCCGCCTCCTCTCCGCCCCATCCGCGCTGAACCAATGGGACGCACACAGCCTGACTGCTACCCTCGCCGCCAGCGTCCTCCTCCTCTTCCACAGCCACCTCCACGTCGTCCTCCTCCTCATCCTCCTCCTCCTGCAAACTGCCACCGTGAAGCAGACAAAAGTGTGGTCTGACTGTGTAGCTCCGTTGCGTCTCCTCCTACCCCCGTCTCCTCAGCGTGCAATGCGTTCTCCCTTATTGCGATTGAGCGATTCTTTAAGGACGCCTAGGAGCGGGATGGTTACGCTCACTATAGCGTCCTCGGCTGCTGACCTTCTTGGTGGACTCCTCAAAGATACGCAGTACATCGCATATGTCTGCCATCCATGGCCACTCGTGGTTGGCAAACTGAGGGAGCTGAGTTGGAGGCACGCGTGGATTCATAATCTGGTACTCCATCAATGCTCTCTGCTGCTCACACACCCTGGCCAACATGGAATAGGTGGAATTCCAGCGAGTCGGCAGGTCGCACAACAGCCGATGTTCAGGCAAATGGAGGCGTTGCTGGAGTTTTTTTTAAGCTAGCAGCAGCTACAGTTGACTTACGAAAGTGAGCGCACAAGCGCCGCACTTTCACCAGTAGCTCTGCCAGGTTGGGGTAAGTCTTCAGAAATTTTTGGACTACCAGATTAAAAACGTTGGGCCAGGCATGGTACGTGATTGAGTTCGGCAAGCTCCAGAGCCGCCACCAGGTTACGGCCGTTATCGCACACGACCATGCCTGGTCCTAGCTGCAGCGGCGACAGCCCACATCTCCGTCTGCTGCAATATGGCGTCCCTCACCTCTGGGGCGCTGTGCTTCCTGTCGCCCAAGCTGATGAGCTTTAACACCGCCTGCTGACGTCTCCCCGCGCCAGTGCTGCAACGCTTCCAGCTAGCGGCTGAGGGAGATGTTAAGGCAGCAGGAGGAAGAGGAGGAGGAGGAGGGGGGTTTATCCAGAACCCATGCTGGCAATCTGGGCGGGGGTGGTAGGTAGGCCGTCTCTGTTTGCGACCCCGTCCCCGCTTCCACTACATTCACCCAGTGTGCCGTCAAAGAGATGTAGCGTCCCTGGCCGAGTCGGTGGTCAAGTGGACCTTTGCGCTGACTGCGTACCTCAGGGCCCGCCTGATTTTACGCGACACGTGCTGGTGCAGGGCGGGGACGGCACTCCGGGAAAGTAGTGGCGCTGGGACGGAATAGCGAGGTGCGGCAGCCGCCATCAGGTCGCGGAAGGCCTGCGTCTCCACAAGCCTAAACGGCAACATCTCCAGGGCCAGCAGTTTGGAGATGTGGCAGTTTAAGGCTTGGGCTTGGGAGGTGACTCGAGGCGTACTTCCGCCTCGCGGTCGAACGCCTGCGAGATGGACAGTTGTTGGGACGAGGAGTGTGAGGGTGCAGGCGAAGAGGCGGGGGAAGGGGAGGCTGAAGGAGAAGGCCCCAAAGTAGCCGAGGCAGAGGCAGATGTGGAGGTGTCCTGGCTGGAGGTCTGGACCGCAGTGGCAGCACACAACAAAGGGGAAGAGGCCAGTGGCAGCAGGACCGGGCGCAGTTTGTATTGCGTTTGCTCTCTCCCACTCAGCCCAGTGCTTGACTTCCAAGTGACGCCGCATGCCTGAGGTGGTCAGATTGCTCTTCTCAGAGCCCCTACTCAGTTTTGAGTGGCAGAGTGTGCAAACCGCGCTCAGTTTGTCATCCGCACAAACATTAAAAAATCTCCACACCACAGAAGTACGAGGCCTCGATGGGGGAGCTTCGCAGCGACTGCCCGCTGCCGGGAACAGCTTCGGCCGTGCTGGCTGTGGCCTCACTACTTTGTCTGGACTGTCCTCTGCCACTGGACATCCCTCTGCCTGTGGACATCCCTCTGCCTGTGGGACATCCCTCTGCCTGTGGACATCCCTCTGCCGTCTGGACATCCCTCTGCCTCTTGCTGCCTTTTTCGGTGCTGCGCAGACCACCACCTCTCCACTGCTTTCCCCGCTGGACATCACCCCTGGCCAAGTGGGGTCGGTCATTTCGTCATCCACCACCTCCTCTTCCTCACTCTGCTCCTTCTCCTGCCCACTGGACATTCCAACAGCCTCCCTTGATGGCAACTGCGTCTCATCATCATTCATCGCTCATGATAACAGATGCTGGTTCAGGTCCACATCAGCAGGAGATGGCGAAAACTCAAGGGTTTGGGCATCACTACAAACAAATTCCTCTCCTAGCTCCTGGGATTCTTCCGGCACATCTGAAAAGGACCCGAAAAGAGCTCCTGGGAGGGGTCAAGGGTGGGATGACTCTGTTGGCCAGGTGTGGAGGAAGGAGGGTCAGAGTGAGACTGTGTGGATGACTGGCTGGTGGACAACTGTGTGGAAGCGCTATCGGCTATCCATTGCACCACCTGTTCAACCTGCTCAGGC
>ONZH01014537.1:0-14715 GCA_900303285.1 Rhinella marina
CCAGTAACAGGAAGTTAGAGTGGCAGAGGAGACAAGCAGATAACAGAAGGAGAAAAGGAGGAGGTGTAAGGAGTTAGTTGAGAGGAACCAAGTATTGTGCAGGAGGAAGAAAAGTGGAGAACCTTTCTTAAAGGAAAAGGCTGTCATTACCCCTGACACTGTCATGTCAGGACAGCAAGTGACAATTAACAGCTAAACTACTAGAACCCTGAACATATTTCTTGGACTGTCAAGCCTGACAGAGGTAATCGACCGTCCCCGGTCTTCATGGACTCTGCCAGCACCCATGTGGTCAAGAGAAGCTACTGGCATCTGACTACAGTATCAGCAACCAGGTACAAGTTGTTTATTGGTCAACATTTTGGATCCCTCCAGGAGGTGCAGTCATCATTTTATATATATATATAATATATATATATATATATTCAGGAACCTGCTGGTGCAGACGTGTCATTCCTGCCCCACAGAGTATCCTTCTAAAAGAAGTTGACCTTAATATAATATTGTCCAGAACCAGGGCTAGTTATAGAAGATCCCACTAGGAGTGAAAATAACAGGATTTAAAGAGACAGTGCCTAACTAACTACTACCTATTATAACCACCTACCAGCCAAAGAGGACATCTTATCCATAACAAATTGTAACATCATTTATTGTGACTATATGAACTCAAGGCAAAAGTAAAGATACCTCTTGTTTGATTAACAACTGCCTCCTCATCATTGCAAAGGGTGTGTCTACCTTTAAAAGGACACTGGCGTCACGAAACACCAGGGCCCAGCCGTCCGACACGGTCAAACTCAACATCCAGGGCACCTCACCTGACCATCCTGGAGCCCTGCGTATGGAGCGTGCCCCGAGAGAAGTCATGTCCACCCTCCACACAACTGCACACTGCCCAGGGAAGTTACAACTAACCATGAGTAAAACCACCGGCTACACCATGTACACTGTGACAACCTATCTACCATATCACTCACATATCCCTGCGGCTGGTGGCGACATATATAGTGTGACATACAACATAAACCAACAATGATTGTGAGGAAATATAGTAAAGTTAACAACCCATCATTCGATAAACAGTTTAATGGACCCAAAAATGAATGGAACGTCCAAGCCAGCAGGAGAGGTGTGTATTATGAGGTACAGCAGCTAGAGAGGTGTGTATTATGAGGTACAGCAGCAGGAGAGATATGTATTATGAGGTATAGCAGCAAGAGAGGTGTGTATTATGAGGTAAAGCAGCAGGAGACGTGTATTTTGAGTTTCAGCAGCAGGAGAGGTGTGCATTATGGGGTTCAACAGCAGGAGAGGTGTGTATTATGGGGTTCAGCAGCAGGAGAGGTGTGTATTATGGGGTTCAGCAGCAGGAGAGGTGTGTATTATTAGGTTCAGCAGCAGGAGAGGTGTGTATTATGATGTATAGCAGCAGGAGAGGTGTGTATTATGAGGTATAGCAGCTAGAGAGGTGTGCATTATGAGGTACAATAGCTGGAGAGGTGTGTATTATGGGGTTCAGCAGCAGGAGAGGTGTGTATTATTAGGTTCAGCAGCAGAGAGGTGTGTATTATGAGGTTCAGTAACAAAAGAGGTGTGTATTATTAGGTTCAGCAGCAGGAGAGGTGTGTATTATTAGGTTCAGCAGCAGGAGAGGTGTATATTATGAGGTATAGCAGCAGGAGAGGTGTTGTATTATGAGGTTCATCAGCAGGAGAGGTGTATATTATGAGGTACAGACGCAGGAGAGGTGTGTATTATAAGGTTCAGCAGCAGGAGAGGTGCATATTATGAGGTAGAGCAGCAGGAGAGGTGTGCATTATGAGGTACAGCAGCAGAAGAGGTGTGCGTTATGAGGTTCAACAGCAGGAGAGGTGTGTATTATGAGGTTCAGAAACAGGAGAGATGTGTATTATTAGGTTCAGCAGCAGGAGAGGTGTGTATTATGAGGTAAAGGAGCAGGAGAGGTGTGCATTATGAGTTAAAGCAGCAGAAAAGGTGTGTATTATGAGGTACAGCAGCAGGAGAGGTGTGTATTATGAGGTTCAGAAACAGGAGAGATGTGTATTATTAGGTTCAGCAGCAGGAGAGGTGTCTATTAAGGGGACATAGCAGCAGGGAGGTGTGTATTATGAGGTAAAGCAGCAGGAGAGGTGTGCATTATGAGGTATAGCAGCAGGAGAGGTGTGTATTATGAGGTACAGCAGCGGGAGAGGTGTGTATTATGAGGTTCAGCAGAAGGAGAGATGTGTATAATGAGGTACAGCTAGCAGGAGAGATGTGTATTATGAGGTACAACATTATGAGGTTCAGTAACAGAAGAGGTGTGTATTATGAGGTTCAGCAGCAGGAGAGGTGTGCATTATGAGATGCAATAGCAGGAGAGGTGTGTATTATGAGGTTCTGCAAAAGCTGATTTTGTCCCAATGCAATCTATAACATGACTCAAAGCTACGTACCATATTTATAATACTGGTATCTTCTTAATTAGCAGAGGGTTCTTTGGGCCACTTTAGACTTTGGCTGAATTTGTCATAGTGGTCAGTGGCAAATGGAGAATTAAAGGAAAGTGAATGGCTCCAGAGACACATAAATTGTGAGTGACTGGATTAAATAGTTATGTATTCTGACTGTGTCTGTGAATTTTAAAGTGTGTCAAAATCTGTTTTATTAGCAAGAACATTTTTCATCAATTAATTTTTCATTCTATGGCGGAAGGTACATAACATATCTTGCACCGATCCTGCATCTGGTCCGTTTTGGCAATTTTGTTAGCCTACACCAGATTCATCAATATGATAGGCACCCTGTTGATAAATCTGGCTCACAATGCACTGGTAGACTGATGCACAAAGTCTATGTTGCTGGCATAAATCTCTCCCTTTGTTTTCTAATCTAACCACATGACATTCCAAAAGACTTAATTTGTGTGGTGCACAGACTGATGAAGGAAATTTGTGTAAATTGGGGTGACCACAATATGTTTGCACAGGTTATCTGTGATCCAATCTTTAGTATCAAAATAAAATGTGTCAGACATCAAAATTGCTTTTGACCTGATTGCTCTGTTAACTGATTTGTATAGAACAACATCTGGCACATATCATGAGAATAAAATCCTTTTTGACCTAGATTTCTCATTATTTTATGGTTTATGCATAGAATAAAAATAGAATTAATGAGATGACAGTTCCTTTAAAAAGCCATCAGTGAGAATATTTTGAAAACATAATCTAATTAGTGAGTGAAACACATGTATCATTAAATATTCATCCCTTTACAGATGTGTCTCATAGTTAGCACACAAGGCAGTCCCAATAACAATGTTTCGACAGCAATATATTAATGAAAGGCAGTATTTCACTGTAGTAGACCAGTTAGTTATCTATAAAATGGTTAAAATAAAACTGAGAAATATTCTTGTATATAGTAGATGATGGCATAAGCAGTTCAGTAATGCACTTTTCCTTTGAGAACTGTTCACTTTATGAGATTTCTCATGTCTCTATTAACAGCAATAAACAACTCCTATATTCTGAACATTAATGGAGCCAAAATGAGTATGATTTTCCTGCAGTTACATTCCCCTATAACCGGAGCTGGTTTGAATTGCATGGCGTCCTCTCCTTTTACTGATGTGGACACATGCACCCTTCTATTCATTGCAATGCGACAGCTGACTTTTCTGAAGTCCCATAGCAGTAGAAGCAGAATATAATAATACAACTCATAAATACAGCACTTTAATCAAGCTCATAACAGAAATACAGCATTAAAAGATAATTACATAAATATAGCACCAAAGCCCACCACATTACATAAATACAACACCAGGGCTCAGCACATTATATAAACACAGCGCCAGAACCAAGCACATTGCATAAATACAGCATCAAAGCCCAGCACATTACATAAATACAGCATCAGAACCAAACACATTACATAAATACAGCACCAGAGCCCAGTACATTACATAAATACAGGACCAGAGCCCAGTACGTTACATAAATACAGGACCTAAGCCCAGCACATTACATAAATACAGCACCAGAACCAAGCTCATTACATAAATACAGCACCAGAGCCAAGCTCATTACATAAATACAGCACCAGAGCCAAGCACATTACATAAATACAGCATCAGAACCAAACACATTACATAAATACAGCACCAGAGCCAACACATTACATAAATACAGGACCAGAGCCCAGTACGTTACATAAATACAGGACCTGAGCCCAGCACATTACATAAATACAGCACCAGAGCCAAGCTCAGTACATAAATACAGCACCAGAGCCAAGCTCAGTACATAAATACAACACCAGAGCCAAGCTCAGTACATAAATACAACACCAGAACCAAGCTCATTACATAAATACAGCACCAGAACCAAGCTCAATACATAAATACAGCACCAGAGCCAAGCTCATTACATAAATACAGCACCAGAGCCAAGCTCATTACATAAATAGAGCACCAGAACTAAGCTCATTACATAAATACAGCACCAGAACCAAGCTCATTACATAAATACAGCATAAGAGCCCAGCACATTACATAAATACAGCACCAGAACAAAGCCCATTACATAAATACAGCACCAGAGCCCAGCACATTACATAAATACAGGACCAAAGCCCAGCTCATTACATAAATACAGCACCAGAGCCCAGCACAGTACATAAATACAGCACCAGAGCCCAACACATTACATAAATACAGCACCAGAACCAAGCTTATTACATAAATATAGGACCAGAACCAAGCTCATTACATAAATACAGGACCAGAAACAAGCTCATTATATAAATACAGCACCAGAGCCAAGCTCATTGCATAAATACAGGACCAGGTATGGTACATATACACAGCACCAACATTATGCTAGGGACATAAATACAGCACCATAACCATAAATTCAGCACTAGAGTCACGGTCATGCATAAATACAGAAGCAAGCTCATTACATAAACACAGCACCAAAAATAAGCTCATTACATAAATACAGCACCAGAGACAAGCTCATTACATAAATACAGTACCAGAACCAAGCATATTACATAAATACAACACCAGAACCAAGCTCATTACATAAATGCAGCACCAGAACCAAGCTCATTACACAAATACAGGACCAGAGCCCAGCACATTACATAAACACAGCAGCAGAACTAAGCTCATTACATAAATACAGGACCAGAGCCCAGCACATTACATGAATACAGCATAAGAGCCCAGCACATTACATAAATACAGCACCGGAACAAAGCCCATTACATAAATACAGCACCAGAGCCCAGCACATTACATAAATACAGCACCAGAACCAAGCTTATTACATACATATAGGACCAGAACCAAGCTCATTACATAAATACAGGACCAGAAACAAGCTCATTATATAAATACAGCACGAGAGCCAAGCTCATTGCATAAATACAGGACCAGGTATGGTACATATACACAGCACCAACATTATGCGCACCATAACCATAAATTCAGCACTAGAGTCACGCTCATGCATAAATACAGAAGCAAGCTCATTACATAGATACAGCACCAGAACCAAGTTCATTACATAAATACAGCACCAGAGCCCAGAACGTGGCATAAATACAGCACCAGAACAAAGCTCATTACATAAATGCAGCACCAGGTATGGTACATATACACTGCACCAACATTAAGCTAGGGACATAAATATAGCACCATAACCATAAATTCAGCACTAGAGTCACGCTCATGCATAAATATAGAAGCAAGCTCATTACATAAACATAGCACCAAAAATAAGTTCATTACATAAATACAGCACCAGAGCCAAGCTCATTACATAAATACAGAACCAGAACCAAGCATATTACATAAACACAACACCAGAACCAAGCTCATTACATAAATGCAGCACCAGAACCAAGCTCATTACACAAATACAGCACTAAAACCAAGCTCATTACATAAATACAGCAACAGAACCAAGCACATTACATAAATACAGGACCAGAGCCCAGCACATTACATAAATACAGCAGCAGAACTAAGCTCATTACATAAATACAGGACCAGAGCCCAGCACATTACATAAATACAGCACCAGAACCAAGCTCATTACATAAATAAAGAACCAGAACCAATCACATTACATAAACACAGGATCAGAGCCCAGCACATTGCATAAATACAGAACCAGAGTGCAGCAAGTTGCATAAACACAGCATCAGAGCTAAGCTTATTACATAAATACAACACCAGAACCAAGCTCATTACGTAAATACAGGACCAGAACCAAGCTCATTACATAAATACAGCACCAGAGCCAAGCTCATTACATAAATACAGCACCAGAACAAAGCCCATTACATAAATACAGCACCAGAGCCCAGCACATTACATAAATACAGCACCAGAGCCCAGCACATTACATAAATACAGCACCAGGTATAATATATATACACAGCACCAACATTATGCCAGGGACATAAATACAGCACCAGAACCAAGCTCATTACATAAATACAGCACCAGAGCCAAGCTCATTACATAAATACAGCACCAGAGCCAAGCACATCACATAAATACAGCATCAGAACCAAACACATTACATAAATAGAGCATCAGAGCCCAGCACATTACATAAATACAGCACCAGAGCCAAGCACATTACATAAACACAGCACCAAAACTAAGCTCATTACATCAATACAGCACCAGAGCCAAGCTCATTACATAAATACAGAACCAGAACCAAGCATATTACATAAATACAACATCAGAACCAAGCTCATTACATAAATACAGCACCAGAACCAAGCTCATTACATAAATACAGCACCAGAACCAAGCTCAATACAGTTGTCACCTCGACCAGACTCACACTATCCAGTTTGGCTCAGGTTCTAGAAACTTAAACTTGGTAAAGGCCACATGATACCTGGCTTGGCCAGAGCCAGGCTGACATGGCAGCTGAATGGTGGTTAAACATCTTGTTTTCTTCTCTCTCTCTCCTGCACTTGACTTGTCTGTTACTTCTCACTAACTGATGACTCCGACTACTTTGGTTCTAACCTATTGCTGAAGTATATATATAAAGCAACAGCACCACCTACTGGTGGAAAGATAAATAGCAGCTATTCAGCCAAAATAGGTTCTTGCAGCATAAGGTGATAAATAGCATATAAATATAGTTGACATGGCTAGTATACATAAACAGTTTGCTATGTCTCTTTCACACAATATGTGGGACTCTGCATACATATATACAGCACCAGAACCATGCATGGTACAGTGTGAAAATACCGCTCCCAGTAGGGCCGGTTTTAGACAAAATGTGGCCCTGGGCAAAATCAAAAGTGGGGTCCAAATATTGTAATAATGTACTAACAACACAGTTACATTCTGACAATTCTGGCCCTCCCTCACAGATTTACATCCCATGAAGCTCCTCACACAGTTCTTCACCTACATGGCCCCAGAATACACCACATGCCACCTCCCCTCACAGCAATGAGTTCCCCTCACTCATGGCATCTGAGAGTGTTAAAAACCGGAATCGCGGGATCCCTCTTCAGGCGCACTTTCCCCCAGCGGAGAATGGGGAAAGCACCCTGTTCTATAAATAAGCTGCAGCCTATACTAGGCTTCTAGGCTCATTGTTAGTATACCCAGTTCAGGCCACTAGATGGCAGCACTGAACTGTAATATATAGCGATTTCTATACAGACTAATGGAGCAATTTACATCTGATGAAAAAAAATTTAAAAAGTTATGAAAATATAAAAAAACCTTAATAATTAAAATCACCCCATTCCCCAAAATAAAAATAACAAAAAAAAATAGCATTATGCGATCGCCGCATGGACTCTTTATGCAACAGGAAACTCACTTCTTTAGTGAATACATCTGACTGCCGAAAGTCTAGTGAGTGCATGCAGAGACTGAGCCCGGAATCTGCCATTTGCTGAAGTGCAGGTCATCTGATCCTGACACGGTGGCCACTATGTTGTTGACTTGTGGTATCACCTCCAGCTGTATTCCATATTCATTGTCAGGACACAGTGAGACCCCTGCTCTGGTACAGTGATCTGCAGATGCAAAAAATATAACTAAATATGACTGAAGATGGAATAATGTAAAACCTGTTTCTAACAGCAACACCAACGCTTATCATGGTCATTGACAAATCACCAAAACCCCTGCTTTCTCACACGCTTCCATAGTTAAAATTCTGGAAGCCATTACTCAAGGTGATCTACATATCAAGGTCAATAAGAACTCCCTTAGGGCTCTTTCACACGACCGTATGCCCTCCGAGACATCGATCGTGTGCATGGGAGCGCACAGCATCAGTGATTACAATGATGCTGTGCACGTTGGGCCGTGCACGGGACCCTTGTCCCGCACTCATATGATTTTATGAGTGCGGGACAATAGCCCCGCGGGCGGCCCGGTGTGCACAGCATCATTGTAATCAATGATGCTATGCGCTCCCATGCGCATGATCGATGCCGCTCCGGGACATATGGCCTGCTCATGGACCATATGTCTTGGAGGGCATATGGTCGTGTGAAAGGGCCCTTAGTGATGATTGCAGGCAATTAGAATTTTATCATACTTATATGCCACGTATCAGGCAATTTGGTGCAATGATTTTCCACTAATGGCCATTGCTCTGCTCATCTTCGTGGAGAATCTGAACCCTAAATTATTGTGTCATCACTCTGGTGTCTCCAGAACTTGACATTATATCTGTTATTATTATGAGCTCATGTCATAAATCACATTACATTTTATGACTCCTGTAACAAGGATCTTACCTTATTTAGGGATCTTTTTGGTTCTTAAATAAAATACCTTCTAGCAGGGATCACTTGTGAAGATCAGGAGTTTATTCTGCTCCTCATTTTGTCTCAGACCTCTGGTGATCCGATCTGCTGCAAATGCCTTCGTAACCCGAGGCTGTTTTTATTTCCAGTGGTGACCAAATTATACAGAAAACACCATAAATATCAAGAAGCAGAAAAATTATAAATCATCAATATATAACAAGTTCTTCTCATGGATGTGGTCCCTTTCATCTGATAGCCTGACACATATTCCTGGGACATAACTGCCTGATAATCAGTTCTCTAGGACCGAGTTAAAATAATAAACTAGGATACTCCCTTCATTAATAGGTATAACCATAGACACAGCAAAGTTATGGAGCCCATAGGCTAAAAGGCCAATGTTTGTGGGGTGTGATTATTCCGAACCTTTGATGGTTGTCTAAGTACTTACTACACATACATATATTATCACATGAGAAGACATTATTACAATCAGTACATGAAGATGATCAAACTTAGAAAAGTCACTGGTTATTTACCGATACCAACAAGTCTGTGGGTTCTAGACCTATACCATGGGTCAGCGGTTTTAATCTGGGGTTGGGTAGAGACTGCAGCTTTGGTGACATAGAGGTCTGTTTCGGTAATATCAGGCTTCTGGTTAGGAAGATCTCTTGGCCTATAATAGACTCGACATGTCATAAAAGACATGAAGTCGCTAATTAAACTTCTGTGATCCTGCCATTCTGCAGGCAGGATATTAGATGGTCTCTCATCACGTTGTACTGGAAGATCGCTGTCAGAAACTCAAAGGCAAATGCTATAACGAACACCTCATAGCCATAGGTGTTTCTTTGCTGATTCATGTTGAGAACCTTTAGATGTTTCAGGGGCTCATGGACCACTACACTGTAGATGTTATTAATCTACCCGCAAACACACAGAGGCAAATTGCTGGTCTTTATGATGTAGGCTACTAGGATGATGCCATTTTTGAAGCAGGTGGTCAGCCAGTGCACCCTGTCCTCATCGTAGTGGATTTGTATGGCCTTCTTCTGTAGCACACTGTACCCTGGAAAGAAAATAGCAGCGGCGGGCTGCAGGCCATCAAATGCCCGATCCCCTGAAGATGCCGGTGTGTCGACGAAACATCTCGGGAGGCAGAGTTTTTGTCTGTGTGTGTTTTTAGTTCAGTAGTGGACAGAATCCCTTTAGGAATAAGTTTAGATAAGAGGAGACATAGTAGAAAACATGTAACTGGTCCTAGCGCGCTATTAACCCTTTGAGTAACCGAGCCACTTTTCACCTTAAATCCCAGGCTGATTTTTGCAAATCTTTATGTGGTAATAACTTTAGAACGCTTTTACTTATCCAGGCCATTCTGAGATTGTTTTCTTGTGACACATTATACTTCATGACAGTCATAAATTTGAGTCAATATACAGTACAGACCAAAAGTTTGGACACACCTTCTCATTCAAAGAGTTTTCTGTATTTTCAAGACTATGAAAATTGTAGATTCACACTGAAGGCATCAAAACTATGAATTAACACATGTGGAATTATATACTTAACAAAAAAGTGTGAAACAAATTAAACTATGTCTTATATTCTAGGTTCTTCAAAGTAGCCACCTTTTGCTTTGATTACTGCTTTGCACACTCTTGGCATTCTCTTAATGAGCTTCAAGAGGTAGTCACCTAAAATGGTTTTCACTTCATGGGTGTGCCCTGTCAGGTTTAATAAGTGGGATTTCTTGCCTTATAAATGGGGTTGGGACCATGAGTTGTGTTGGGCAGAAGTCAGGTAGATACACAGCTGATAGTCCTACTGAATAGACTGCTAGAATTTGTATTATGGCAAGAAAAAAGCAGCTAAGTAAAGAAAAACGAGTGGCCATCATTACTTGAAGAAATTAAGGTCAGTCAGTCCAAAAAATTGGGAAAACTTTGAAAGTGTCACCAAGTGCAGTAGCAAAAACCATCAAGCACTACAAAGAAACTGGCTCACATGAGGACCGCCCCAGGAAAGGAAGACCAAGAGTCACCTCTGCTGCGGAGGATAAGTTCATCCGAGTCACCAGCCTCAGAAATCACAGGTTAACAGCAGCTCAGATTAGAGACCAGGTCAATGCCACACAGAGTTCTAGCAGCAGACACATCTCTACAACAACTGTTAAGAGGAGACTGTGTGCAGCAGGCCTTCATGGTAAAATAGCTGCTAGGAAACCACTGCTAAGGACAGGCAACAAGCAGAAGAGACTTGTTTGGGCTAAAGAACACAAGGAATGGACATTAGACCAGTGGAAATCTGTGCTTTGGTCTGATGAGTCCAAATTTGAGATCTTTGGTTCCAACCACCGTGTCTTTGTGCGACACAGAAAAGGTGAACGGATGGACTCTACATGTCTGGTTCCCACCGTGAAGCATGGAGGAGGAGGTGGTATGATGGTGTGGGGGTGCTTTGCTGGTGACACTGTTGGGGATTTATTCAAAATTGAAGGCATACTGAACCAGCATGGCTACCACAGCATCTTGCAGCGGCATGCTATTCCATCCGGTTTGCGTTTAGTTGGACCATCATTTATTTATCAACAGGACAATGACCCCAAACACACCTCCAGGCTGTGTAAGGACTATTTGACCACGAAGGAGAGTGATGGGGTGCTATGCCAGATGACCTGGCCTCCACAGTCACCAGACCTGAACCCAATCAAGATGGTTTGGGGTGAGCTGGACCGCAGAGTGGAGGCAAAAGGGCCAACAAGTGCTAAACATCTCTGGGAACTCCTTCAAGACTGTTGGAATACCATTTCAGGTGACTACCTCTTGAAGCTCATCAAGAGAATGCCAAGAGTGTGTAAAGCAGTAATCAAAGCAAAAGGTGGCTACTTTGAAGAACCTAGAATATAAGACATATTTTCAGTTGTTTCACACTTTTTTGTTAAGTATATAATTCCACATGTGTTAATTCATAGTTTTGATGCCTTCCGTGTGAATCTACAATTTTCATAGTCATGAAAATACAGAAAACTCTTTGAATGAGAAGGTGTGTCCAAACTTTTGGTCTGTACTGTATTTCACCTTTATTTAAGAAAAAATCTCAATTTCTCTGCTTTTAAAACAGAAAGGGATACCTCATAAAATATTTAGTACTAAACATTCCCCACATGTCTACTTTATGTTGGCATCATTTTATAAATGTCATTTTATTTTTTTAGGAAGTTAGAGGGCTTAGAAGTTTAGAAGCAATTTTTCAAATTTTCAACAAAATTTCCCAAACCATTTTTTGGAGCACCAATTCAGATATAAAGTGAGTTTGTGAGGCTTACCTAATGGAAACCACTAATAAATGACCCCATTTTAGAAACTACACCCCTCAAATTATAAAAAACTGATGTTATAAACTTTGTTAACCCTTGAGGTGTTCCACAAGAATTAAAGGAAAATGGAGGTGAAATTTCAAAATTTACATTTTTTGGTAGATTATTCACGTTACAAATTTTTTTCTTGCAACACAGCAAGGGTTAACAGCAAACTAAACCTCAATATACATTACACTGATTCTGCAGTTTACATAAATACCCCATATGTGGTGGTAAACATCTCTATGGGTTTGTGGCAATGGTCAGAAGCAGGGCCGTTTTAAGACATTGGTGGGCCCAGTGCAAAGATCAAGAGTGGGCCCCCCCCCGCTCACCCCTCTCCCGCCCCCGCTCCACCCCAGTCCGCCCCACACGCTCCACCCCTGTCCCGCCCCCACATGCTCCACCCCTGCCCCCCCCCACATGCATTTTGCCTCCTTAAAAAAATAAATAAACACCAAATTTTATTTGTTTTTACCATATTGAGGCAGCAAAAGGCCTTGGTAAGTAACCTTTTTAACCCTATGCTGCTTGTATCTAAACATAGCCCTTAGGCTATATTAGTTATTGATGCAGCATAGGGTTAAATAAGTTACCCAGCAAGGCCTTTGCTGCCTCAATATGGTAAAACACAGCATAAGGCCTTGCTGGAAACATATAATCATATGCTGCTTAAATGATGCATGCAGAACTTTTCTGTCCGGTCTTTTTAACAGAATCTGTGACCCAAACGCAAATGTGAATGGATAGTATTAGACGTTAAGCATCAGATGTATGTTTAACACACAAATAAGAGCAAGAACCAAGATCACTACATACACAGCACCAAACCAAACCCATAAGTCAAATGCAGCACAGAACAAGTTCTCTACATAAATACAGCACCAGAACAAGTTCTCTACATAAATACATCATCAGAACCAAGTTCTCTACATAAATACAGCACCAGAACCAAGTTCTCTAATAAATACTGGCACCAGAACCAAGTCTTCTAAATAAATACAGACCAGAACCAAGTTCTACTAAATACATCAAAAACCAAGTTCTCTACATAAATACCCAGAACCATTCTCTAATAAATACAGCACAAACAAGTTCTCTTAGCATACATAAATACAGCACCAGAACAAGTTCTCTACATAAATAACCAGAAGACTCAAACAGACATAAATACAGCAGAATTTCTCTACATACATATTCTCTACATAAATACAGCACCAGAATCATTCTCTACATAAACTACATAAACACCAAGAACAAAAATTCTCTACAAATACTGTTCTTACATAATTCTCTACAAAGCAGACCAAAGTGCTCTGACATGTTCTGTCATACAAAATACATCACCAACACAAGTTATCTTACATATAACATAACAGCACCAGTCTGAGTTCAGGTCATCCACTCGCCCATATGACCGTGTAGGGTGTGCAGCTCCAGTATGGCTGAACATGTGGCAAAGGGATGCTGGGAGTTGTTGTTGCACAAAACAGCATGCTACCCCTCATTAGGCTTCTTTCACACTTGCGTTCGCGGATCCGCCCGAAAATGCATTGTTTGCTTCCGTTAGAAGGATAGCATTGGCTAGTTTTCATAGGCAAAACGGATCCGTTCTGAACTCCATTGAAAGTCCCATAGGGAACGGATCCGCTCCCATTCACTTGCATTGGAGCGGAGACAGATCCGCATCCATTCCGCTTGGTCAAGTGGACACCAAAACGCTTGCAGAGCGGAATGGAGACGGAACGGAGGCAAACTGATGCATTCTGAACGGATCCTTATCCATTCAGAATGCATTAGGGGAAACTGATCAGTTCAGGACCGTTTGTGAGACCCTGGAACGGATCTCACAAACGGATCCTGAAAACGCCAGTGTGAAAGTAGCCTAAGGGGTTGTTCACATATCAATTTTTTGATCAGTTATTTCCATCAGTTATTGTGAGCCAAAAACCAGGAGTGGACACTAAACAGAAATCAGGTATAATGAAAAGATCTGCACCTGTTTGGTGTTTTTGACCCGCACCTGGTTTTGGCTCACAATAACTGATCAAATAACTGATGTGTGAACAACCCCTTAGCTGTAGATCATCCAGGTGACTACAACACTCATCATACACAGTCAGTAGCAGAATAATCATTTCCATTTAGTTACTTACAGGTGACGTCTTCTCCTGAGTTCTTCCCCATCTGGCTTCAGACCACCATGATGACTTCTTCCGTCCACAATTCAGCTCTGCAGATTTTGCCGAGAAGATCTCTTATCTTCACACTTTACAAACATCCTGCAGACTGACACAGCTCATCTAGTGCACATACTGTGCCTGAATATAACAGCAGCAATTAGTGCTACACAAAGATACGGTGTGTATTAGATGTAGTGTGTATGATGTGTGAGGTATAATAGATGCAGTGTGTACAGATATATAGTATATACAGAGTGTACTGACATGTGAGGTAGAGATATAATAGTAGTGTGTACAGGTATATAGTATATACAGCAGTGTACTGATATGTGAGGTATG